>JAAAYG020028576.1:0-16122 GCA_009936455.2 Tomocerus minor
GTGACGTGTTATATTTATTTCAAAATTCCCTATTATGTTATTTGTCCCTATTGTCTATTCCTAACTCCTAACACGATGTTTGCCCCTATTGTGTGCCGTTTTATTTGTTTACTGAGGGAATGATGACGTTAACCTAGTGAATATTTGGTATAATAAACTGTTGGAATTTTATTTTGCCGTAATAAGTGGTCGCCTACTCGCATAGATCTACGTAATTCAAAGCAATGTTGAAATTATGAAATGACTATTTGCTTTTGCCTTTATCATGTGCGTAGAATCTAAAAAATCTGAAATTTTATTAATTTCCGCTTACAAATCCGCCAAATTCTAGCCACAGGTTTTCATTTTATTTATGATGTGTCCACTATTGCAATATATGTGACGAGCAAGAAAATATTATTATCGAAAAAATATGAATATCGAATGTGGTGATGTCCAATCAGGGTCTCATTTTGTAGTGACTTTTCTAAAAATTCATATTATATTTCACTTTTTCGCGGCCGTTTGTGTTTGCTGTAACCTCGAAGGTAGCCGTGCGTGGAAAAGGCTCATATATAATTAGAATTATTGCTCACGAATCATACATATTATTCTCTTTATTATTAAACATTGTCATTTAGACAAAAACACACACCAAGTAATGTCAATTCTATGTCTTAAGGTTAAGTTGCGCAATTATTATTCGAAACTTTTTATCCAGTTTCAAAATGTGTTTGTCGCAAACGAGGCAGTGTAAACAGCCATATACATAATAAACTGATGTAAACATTTTAACAAAGAGATGAAATTGCACACTCGAAACTGTTAATACCTAACTTGTAATTAAGTGACAAATTTACATCATGAATTACACAATTATGTATTGTAGAAAACCATTTTTCGCTAGGTGTTACCGTTTTTGAGAAACATTGATTTGACCTTTGACCTATTGGTCCTATTGACTTCATATTTAGAAATATTCTGTCATGGACCCTTGCCAATACGTCAGTGAAAACCATTTTTTGCTTGGTGTTACCGTTTTCTAGAAAAGTTCCCTTGAACCCAGACACACAGAAAGACAGATTTCCAAGGCATTCCTATAAAGAGATTTCATCTCTTAATAAACTGTTGTAAATAGTTGTAGCAACGTAGCGGGGTAGGGGGTGGAGAGGGTTTTGCGATTTCTTCCATTTTTCTGGATTTTGTTATTGAGAGGACACATGACTCAATACTGAAAACAGAATTCAAAAAAGTTGACTACAAATAGGAAAAATTGACTCCTAGACAGATAGTTAGATAGATAAATGTTTTTGTTGAATTTTCCTCTGCCATTGAGCAAACTTTGAAACGATCATATCCGGTTCAATAAAAAATGCATCCAAATAATTTATTTCTGCTAACTCTTTTGCACGTTACAAAAATAGACGTTCTGCTGGTTTTCAAATGAGTACAATTATTCTCATCGAAAGAAATGTCAAATCAAAAGGAATAGTTGTGAATATCAAACTTTTTAGTTGCGAAAAACTCTTTATGTTGCTGCAGTTAAGCATTTTACTTAGCCATAGCCTATAAAAAATCAGCATTACAGTGAACATAAGGCAGTTATGACTTTAAATGACATTACATTTTAAACAGCGAGTAATTACGTAAATTTTTAAAATTTTACAACGAGACTACAGAAGGATAAAGTTTCTACTTCACGTAATTTTGAATTATCAAATATTGAATTGTATTTAAACTTACTCAAACTATTTACATTTGTTATATTTTAACGAAAACCAAGCAGTTGCAAAAGAAGGTTGCAAAATAATTAATATTTTCAAAGTTCATAAATTTTATAATTTGATGGATTTAAATAAAACGAAAGGGATGCATGGAAGTAAAATGTTGACAATTTGAAACACGTTACAAACACTTGGACTATATATGATGACACTCAAAATGAGACACATAAACTTACTGTTGCTACTTATTCATTTAGTCAAGTTGTCTTATTTTGGACGGCAGGATTAAATACCTACTCAAATTAACAAAATTTTGAGTATTTTTTGATCTTGATTTCTAATCTAAGATTCCTTATTAAATTCTCCAAGGATTGGAAAATATTTTTACTGAACAAAGAGCCGTTTATATTTGTTGTAACAAACCAAGAAAAATTATCTCCCTTACAATCAAATAAATTAACCAAAGACCACCAGTGTTCCAAAAGAGCATTTCATGGCGTCTAGCGCCTGCGAGAATGAAATCATTTTCGTTTCCGGTTTTTGGACAGTTAGGTGCAATTTTGTTATTATAATTCTTTCATGTAGTATTGTTACCAACATTTCGAAATTGGCAAATTAGTAAAATCCAGAATTTTTCTCGACGCCGACTAAAGTTTTTTGAACCCCATGCCGCCGTCGTCGCCGACGTCGCTGCCGCCGTCTAGTTTTAGTCGCATCTCTATGTTGTCTGAAATCTAATTATAACTGATTAGCAAGAGAATTGCTCCAGAAACTAAACTACAAAACAACAATTTTTATAATCGATGCATTCAAATTATGTAAGCTAGCACAACAATAAACACTTGCGCTATATAATCAAGACTTTATGACCAACTTGATAGAATCTGTCATGTAATAGTGGAATATCCAGTGTCTAGGTCTACTGCGCTTTGATAAAAGATCATTTCTTAAGTAGCAATTTTTCATAAAAGAGTCTGGGACTGTAGAGAAATAGTTTTATTGCATTTCCACTGCATATACGCAATACTTTATAGACTGCTGAAAGAAATAGATCCAGTATAAATAGCACAGATATTTATTATTTACACTGAGTATTCATTTGGAACGCAGTAAAATTTCTGTGAATTAAAACGCTACAGACTAAGCATTCCAGCAAAAGGAAAAACTTTAACCACTGAGTAAGAAAAATATAATTGATTATATAGGTATTTATCACCACAAAATATCAATGAAATAAGTATAGCTAATATAGTAAAGGAAAACTAAAACAAAATGTATTTCAGATTATGTTAATATAACACATTAATTAAAAAACTCTGTAAATGCATATCTAATTATAAATTTTAAATAATTAAACACAATAGACCTAATTGAAATCCAAAAATATTTAATATTGGCATTTTTTGATTTATTTTTAT
Source organism: Tomocerus minor (assembly GCA_009936455.2). NCBI lineage: Eukaryota > Metazoa > Arthropoda > Collembola > Entomobryomorpha > Tomoceridae > Tomocerus > Tomocerus minor. Next base: position 3,122 of record JAAAYG020028576.1, read on the forward strand.
CTAGTAATGGTCAAAGTTGTTGTCTTTTTGCTGTCACTGCTCCGCTACACCAATGGTTTTCCAATAGTCGATGCACATGTCGGCGTCGGCGTAGGCGTAGGTGGTTACAACAATTTGCCATCCTTTATAAATGGAATTAGAACAGCATATGGAACTGGGAGTCAATTTGCTTCCAGATACAATTTCAAATACAACGATATCTACAATACCCAACTGATGTTCCAAGCAGTAAATGCCTACTCGAATATGAAACAACGTGGAGCGTTAGAATACCTGAGTGAATTGACCATTCAAAGTACCTACAATGAACAAGCTTTCTTTGTGGTATTTTGCGTACTATTGTCAGTGATAGCTTTTTCTCTAATTCTAATATCCTGGTCTATTAGAATGGAAATATCTAAAAGAAGAAATGCCCAAACGACTGTATAGCAATAGCAAAGGATAAGCCAAGAAGAAAAAATGCAGGAAAACTTTTAACAAATGCTAATTATTAAATCTGTCAGACTAAAGGGTATTTTAGTATATATGCAAACCGACTCGTTTACACATTAACAAGTAATACGCCTACCTGATTCTGTTCTTTGTTAGTTTAAGAAATCGTGTTAACATCAGTAAAACAAATTGATATTTATTTAAAGTAATTTATGTTTGCATATATAATTAATAAACTGATGTTGTATTATGAATTTGGATTTTTAACTAATTCGAAATAAATATTGATCATTATAAGTGTCATTGAATTTTTGAATCATAGTTAATATTATGTCCATGTCTTATTAATAATAGCAATAATAATATATTCAAGATTTGCTGGATAATAATAGACACTGTAATAATTTAGAGGCCAATTAATTAATAAATATGTTTTAAGGCATTCCGTTATAACTTTTGTAACTTTACTAATTAAAAATCTTGACATTTTGGATTTTGAAAAATAAGTATTAATAAAGACATGTTTAAATTGAAATAAACCACCTCAAATTTGGCCATCCTCAATTTGCATATCCAATACAATTTCATTTTTCCAGCACATGAAATTTATGAGATAGAATTTTTGTCAAATTGAAAATGAAGCGAACATTAAATGGACTTGAAACGTCGTGATATCCAAAATGGACCTTATTAAGCGGAAGCAAATGATGCACAATATGCGCAAATTTTCCATCTTCTTAGTATATTCTGTGCTGATCAGTGGATGGAGAAAAAATCTCAACAAAATGTTCGAATAGAAGATAGGGAAGTAGTAAAACCGTTGTGAAGTTTCCCAATGTAGGATCCAGCTCTGGTCAATCGACTCTATATTTTCAAACCTTCTAGATTCCCAACACAAATCCTCCATTTAGGTACATTGTAATCTTAGGTTTTTATCGGACCCAACCACTACGGACTATTTTGTCCAAGATGTGTGCAAGTGCTCAGTTTTTGTCATACATACAGAAAATACGGATAATCAGGCATTATATTATTATTACATACATTATTACTCATATTTTTCTAAAATTAAATTTTCCCGTATTTTCTCATCACATTGTTATGCAACATGCTCTCATAAATATTCTGAATTGGTTTTTCCTAAATCCTCTCTCTACCAATTGTGGGATATCATAACAATATTAACATTTATCAGTGTTCCGCTTCCCTTATCTCCATCGCCTGCTTTGCCTATCTTACGCTTACCTTCCTTAATGTTTACTTTCCTTTACTAATCCTGCTCCATTCCAACCATCATAGCTGTTCAATATACGTAATAGTGTCTATTTGAGACGTAAAATAGTAGTCAAGTCTCAGTAAATGGCGAAATTAGAATTGAACAAGTCTGGATATGGGAAAAATCCATACGAGCAGGACTCTAAGCATTGTGGACACACCGCACTTTGAATCTATTAACTTTTGTTTTAGTATTTGCATATTTAGTCATTCTATTGATGTTCTATATTTTTTCAAATTAGGAATGTGAAATTCATCAGGAAAATTACAAATGAAATTCTCTGTAGCGAATTCTATAAAAATTGACTTATGATTTAGAAACAAAAGAGGATCATGTAAATATAATAGCAGACATAAATCATTTTAGCTCAGTGATCAACCAGCAGTCATTGACTATATATAATTACTCAAATGGACTTTGCACCAAATGTCTAAACGTTTAGCTGTAAGTATTAACACATTAAATGCAAGTAGTTTTTTTAATTATTAAGTCTGGAGTCTGGACGATTTTTACAACAAATTACTTTATGACCACCACAATTAAGAAACGAAAATTCCTTTGAGGATGGCTAAACATATACGGTATGAATATAAAAGGAAAAGCTTCTTTGTTATTAATTATACATTTAGTGTCAACCAACACAAAGGTCCGAAGGAAAAGCAAAAGTTTATGGTCTAAAAAGTGTGATATAGAATTCAAACGGCGGAAATACTCATATTGCCAAAGTAAGCTAATAGATTTAATTCATTTCAATCTTAAATAACAGTAATATATTAAGACAACAATGGAAAAAGAACTAAGATTTTTTGATGTGCTATTTTGTATCATCAAACTAATCATTTAATTCTTCTCTCATAATTTTCTAAAAAATTCAAATTTCTAATCTCCCTATTGTTTTATGTTTATTATAGGTATGCAAATAGCCTGTATCATCCTATTGGGTCTGATCCACTCAACAGTTTCCTTGCCCGTAGTCCATGCAGGGGTAGGCGTAGATGTGGCAAATATTGGAAATTTTGTAAATAGCATTACATCAAATTTTGGAACTGGGAATGCCTTCGCTTCAAAATACAATTTCAATTATTATGATATTTACAATTCACAATTAATGTTCCAGACCGTAAACGCATACTCAAACGTGAAACAGCGCCAAGCGTTAGAATATCTGAGCGACATGACCTACCAGAACTACCGCTATCAATACTCATTCTTCATCGTCATGAGCATCCTATTGGGAATAGTGGCTATAGCATTGCTGCTAATTTATTGGGCCATTAGATTGCAAATTGTAAGAAGAAATGCTCCAACAACAAACGTATGAGAGCCAGCTGTTACACTCATCGGCACAATAACATTAATATAATAATTAGGACCCTAAAATTCCTAAGATTCTGTCAATGTATATTTTCATTACACTTATTAAACCTGCATTATTATGTTGCATGCATTTTTCAAGCAATTGCACTCATTAAGACAGTAGATTATATAATAATAAGTAATATGAAAATTGTACTTCTTAATATTCTAACATACGCTGCAACATTATTTTTTCGAAAGCAGACTACTTCCCTGTATAATGTTTTTCAATCAAGTATTAATTATGTAAAGTAAAATTGTTCCATGACTAATATTATTAGTAAGTAGCATTATCATTAGATGTAATGGGTAGATAAGATCGCAAGAAGTAAACTTTATCATCACATCTAAATCAAATTATAAACCAGAAGATTCCTCTTCAATGATTTCGATTACCAAAAAGTGTTTAGCTACGAATTGCTTTTTACTACTGATGCAGATGTTACGTCATTCAATATGCATTTATTCGTCTTTGGAAGGAAGAAATACCAATCATCTTCTTTAACTACCGCTGAATGCTATCTCTACTTTTAACAACAATAAAAAACTGAAAAAATGGATAAAGAAAATTTAATGCAATATCTTTATTGAAAACATTTTGTTACATATATACATATAAACTGGGTTCAAATTTCTTTCTATTTGTCGAATAGAATGGATTTTACAGCAACATCGACATTTAAACTAAATTAATATAATCTATCCATATATATATATATATATATATCTTTATGATGTTATAAAAGCGATTTTGTATTAGTAAAACGATACCAATTGATTTTGATAAATAAAATTGAAAATGTAAACAATTCAGCGTCTGTGTTAAAATATTTTACGAGGGAAAAGAGACAAAAAAATTGACTTCTGTTACGTATTATCAGATTATACAGATTGGAATATTCTCGATGCAGTTAAGATTCCATCATTGCCTATTCAGCAAAAGATCCAGTCACATCTAGAAGTTTCTCGATTAGAGTACCTGCTCAAAAATTAGAATCTCACACTCGCTGCCTATGTATAACGAGGAATATGTATGCTTACCCCCAACCTTTCCATAGGCTTACTATTGATGAGCAAATTACATATGTGAATGACAGTAGGTAAATATTACAATATTTTATGTAAATAAGTAATAAAGGCACCTTTAAAGTTGAAGCGGTGGAACAACTTTTAACCTGCTCACCCAAAGGGTCACCTTTGCTTGAGAAATAAATCGTTAAAACTATTCAGCGTAAATATAAGAATCCGGTATAGGTTACTAAAAAGGTTTCGTTTTGAGAAGTGAAGATGTGGGAAAATTCTCAATTGCCATGTAGGAAAAATTGGAATCAAAAGGACTGAGTTGGTGCACCATGGGAAATTGGGAAACAAAAAAATTGTGTGGGAAATGAAGGAAAAAGATTGATAATTGTTGTGATAATACTGAAATATCAAGTTTCAACTTGTAGTATGCTCATTAAGTCTGTTTTGCGTTGTAGATGAAGTATTTATATCTACTAGATATATAATATTTTATATTTCATTGATAGAAATTATAGAATTAATTTTTATAATTTAATTTTCATCGAAAGCAAAATTGCAGTAATTTGCCAATTAATTATTTTCATTTTCCATTTTTCATGTCCCTGAAATTTTCTAATTTTTCTGTTTGTCAGAGTGGTTGGGGAAATGGGAAAATCTGAAACTGTGTTTATGGGTATATTATTATTTACAAGCATCTCCGCTCGTCCATTACTTTTCTATATTGAATAAGAACCAAATAGATAAAGTAGAAGTCAGTTAAAACGAATAAGTAGATGTGTAAGCACTTGCAGTTCTCTGATTAAATTCCATCAAGAATCTTCCCAAGTAATCTTCAGGACAATTGAGATCCCCTACACTTAATTATTAGTTGTTTTAGTAGGCAATAAAAGCTGTTTAACTAAACTAACTAATTTAAACTGTGTGGTAACACTGGACACATTTTAAAATGGTGAGAACTTTTGTCGTATTTGTCTGGGGTAATGCTATTTCTTGAAATTTTCATTTAATTTTTAAAGTACATTAATTACACATAAGCTTATTAAAAATGAATTGTAGAAATTTTTGAATTCTCACTTGGTATATAAACAAAGACAAAATGTCTCTTCAACAAGAAATAAACTTTTTCTGTTACTCAAGTACATCATTTGTTATTGCAAAAAAGTTCTAGTCTTACTTTAAAAATAAGTGGGCTATATTTAGCTAAAACTGTTAACGTTTAATTTTCCTAGAAACTGTTCATCTACATAGAAAAGTTATTCCATTTCTCTATTTGTTTTGATTGCTATTGTCAAGCGGTAAGGACTTATGCAAGTAGTTAGATTTATTACTAAATTGATATTGAGTGCATTTTGCATTTAGGTAGTTGAAACTGTCTGGAGTCTAGACGAAGAGGTAAATATTTGATAAATGACATTTTAATGCGGTTAGGCTAGATTTGTGATACAAAACGCTCAAACAAGTTAGCATGAATGAGTCAATCATTTAGGAAGGGGAAATTATTACTTATTATTTATTATCCTGTAACTGGACAGTTGAACTGCAGGCTCAGCAAATTATTTTTTTGACAAAAGTAATTGCCAGAGTAAAACTCAGATTATTAATTTCGTGCTTATAGGGAGGATTAATCAATTGGAGTTTTGGTAAGAGCATCACAGGACATTTACATTTGGCCATGTAGATGAAACTTTGAGCTGTTTTAGTTGAATTTTAGCTTCCTACTTGAACGACAACTCTTTAGTCCATGATATTGATGTGGAAAAAAGCAATTTAATTTTCCATTGCAAACCTAATTAATTCTGACGATCATAGGATTGAAAACTACATTAAAAAATAATTTGCTGCTCCAATACAAGATTTCTTTTAAGATTTTTTGGTTATACTGATGTTGAATTTATTTTATTTTGACAGAGCTGCAAAGTCTGCAAAAAGAGAACTACAAGAAAATGTTCGGTTTGCCAGGACATGTTTTACTGTTCGAAAGAACACCAAAAGGAACACTGGGCAGACCACAAGAAAACTTGCACTCCAATAATGAAGATTGAAAATGATCCAATTTTTGGAGAACAGTGGGTAGCAGCTAAGCATCTTGATGCAGAGACTCTACTTTTTACGGAAATTCCGGTCTTGAAAAGTGTGTCTTGGCCATCTGATTCCCATAAGGATTCTCACAAGAGCAAAGCAATATGTTTGGCATGTGGGACAAAAATCCAGTTATTGTCTGAGTGCGGGGGATATGCATGGGGATGTTATTGCGAAGAATGTTCTTGGCCCGTGTGTAGCGAAACGTGTGCAAAGGTACGCTAAAATCAAATGGTTTAGCTAGAATAATTATATTTAGTAAATACAATATATTACAATTTAATTGTAAATTATGTTTCAAATTTATTTTTTAATACAATCACTTAATTATAAATAGATTCAGTTTGTTAAAATATTTTTTAAAGTATAATGTAGAGGCACCAAGGATTTTAATATAATTCCTCACAATTAATTTCAGAATCCGGTTCATGCTGAAAACGAATGTAAACTGTTTAAAGCCTCTGGGTTCGAATTCCCACCCAACGTAACGGATGTCACTCCGTCTCGTATTAATTTGGCTGTTGATATTGCTCGAGCGATTACTCTCAAGCGATTCAGTGAAAAAAAATTTCTAAAGCTACTAAACCTTCAGAAAAGGCCTTCTATTGACTTGCCTGCTGAAAAAATTGCATATGAAAAGGAAAGCGTCGAAGTAATGAAAAAATATTTCGATTATGCGTCAAGTGGACTTACAGACGACGACGTCCTCGCTCTTCAGTGGACACGAAAATTAAATGCATTTCGATTTGATAAATCAGAAGATAAGTAAGTGCCTAATTCAAATTGGTGAATAAGTAGAAACCCCATTAAAAAATGAAGGAATTTCTTTCAGCTCCAATTCAAATCTTAAATACATTTTACTGCTTTGTAATTGATTGTTACCATTAGAAATTTCCAAATCCTATATTTTATAAATTATTTATAAAATAAAGTAATTTAATATCTATCGAGAGATAGAAACCTACTACATTAATACGATGTTAAAGTCTAGTTATTGAATGTGGACATAATTTGTGACTTTTTAATTGGATAATAAATAATTTCAGGTCAGGGATCTACTGTACTTACATAAAAGCGAGCAAGTTCTCCAACGGATGTACGCCCAACTGCTACATTTCGATTCAGCCTCAAGGTCCTATCTTTAAAATCCAGGTTCAAACGGCCAACGAAGTGATGAACGGCGAGGCATTGACCATCGCTTATTCTTCTGATAAGCCTTTTGAAGGCACTTTAGAAAGGCAGAAAAAACTGAGGAGAGTTCATCATTTTGTTTGTCAATGTAAAAGATGCATGGACCCGACCGAGTTAGGCTCGTATATATCAGCAGTTACTTGTCCTAACTGCTACGAAAAATTAAAAAGCGAAAACTGGCTAATTGAAAGGAACGATGGGTTTCTATTACCCAAAGATCCATTGTCAACTGAAGATGATGCTGTTTGGGAATGCAATCGGTGTTCGAATTCTGTAACTGCATCGTCGGTCTGGCCGAAAATCGTAGAAATCCAGAAGTCTTTAGAGGAAACAAAATCTGATGACGTCATGGTCTACAATGGGATCCTCGAGGGAAGTATGGGCAAAGTCTTGCATCAGTGTCATTATGTCAATCTTCAGATAATACAAGAAATGCTTAGATGTCTTAATATAATGGAGAAAAGTGGCCGACGTTATAACTCAGACAAAACGCATGTACTTCATCTTAAACACTTGCTCCAAATTCATGACATCATTCATCCTGGCTACGCATATTGGCGATGTAAGTTTTAAGGCTTAATTTATTTATGTTTATGTTTTGAATTTCATTTCTGAAACTTTGACAATATCATTCCGTGGTGATATCGTTTGTCTGTTTTTAGCTCTTCGCCAATTCGAGTTGGTCTCTTTTCTCCAGTCTGCTGTAACGAAAACCATGGACGATGAATTGAGTGCAGATATTCAGGTCACCGCTGGTTATCTTAAGGGAGCGTTGAAATTCTTTGAGAAGTATAAAGACGAGGTTCCTGAAGGGGCAAAACGATATAGAGCACTAAGAGATATAAAATACTATTATAAAAGCAAGGAGTTCATTTAAAACCAAAAATGGTTCATTTCCATTCTGCTAATTTTAAATGTAAAAACATTCGAGTGCATTGAGGAGGATGGATGAATTGTGAAAAATTAAAGATTAAAAATGTGGAGAAATAATTTGGTTGTGTTAATTTGCAATTTTCTGTTATTATTATAAAAGCATATTCTTACATCAAGTTTTACAATATAGGAAATATAAAACTAACGAAAACATATTTCTGACCTTGGATTAAAACAATTTCCTGGAGTAGCTTTTATTATGTAAACTACTACTTATAATTATAAGTATGGTTGAAACATTTTATATTGAGACCTTTAATGCCGATATGTCGTATTTGGTAAATTAGTACAGACTGGAACTGCTGGGGGAACTTTGAATTGAATGAGGACAAGCACATATGTTAGGAGGACACTTAGCGCCTAAAATAAAACAAACGAGATATTAGGGGGTATATGAAAATGAAAAATAAAAAGTTTTACGACTTACCACTCCAAGGAAACCAAACGTGACAGTGAAAAAATTCCCTGCAGCGACACCAAAATTATTTTGGAAATTGGCTTGTAAGTAAAAGCACATTTGTTGCAGGGAACCTGTGAGGCCCATTGGGAGATTTGCCTTCTCCAGCACGTCAGTAAATATCAAATCGGTTACGACTTCCTTACAATCGTCAACCTATAGAATAAACAATGTATTAAAAAATAATTGCGGCATTAGCAACTTTAGGAAATAAAAATCACGTTTATTTTCCTAACAATCCAAGTATTTCGATTTTTATCGCATATTTAGAACACAAAGTTTCAAAAGTGAGTTCCCTGTGCCCTAGGATTTTTTTTCCTATTCTTTTTAATATTTTTTGCAACTTTGTACGTTTCACCAAACTAGGAATCAGAACTGGAAAAGTTTGCATTTTAAATTAGACTCAACGCCCCGCCGGCAATATAGAATCCTTTTGGGAAAATTTTAAAATTCTTATCGCACGGTATAACATCTCACAGAATAATGTCAATTACTCCTTACGGCTGGTCCTTCGAGCTTTAGAAGATCGTTGCTCCATATCACTGGCAGTGAGTTAGCGCAGCTACATAAAATAAAAGTAGCTATATCTTTAGCTTGTGATGACAGGGATATTACGTAATTGCGGTGTGAGGTGAATAACAGACTGCAATGTATAATGTATCTCTGATGGACTGCCAGATAACGTAGTTACTTGGATGTATATACCGGCTGTAACAATCATACATTTTACAAATATTCAAGATTTAGAGAAAAATAAAAAATATTACATTTTTGGCTGCTTTGGCTGCCATCCAAAATGTAGCGCTCCAAATGACAACAAATATGCTGGAAACAACTCGTATTGCTATGTTCATTTCAGAATCCATGGCGTTAAATAAACACCTAGGTGTTAGGAAGAACGCACAGAGAAATGACCACAGAACAATATTTTTGCTAACAACATTTATTTTCATTGCCGACCTTTTCCACTTTTTCAATGAAATGAACATTTCCACGGATGTCATAGTTCTTGGCTTCGTGATATCCTCACTCATCAAAATTATATCTGCTTTGGCTTGTTCTGTTATTTCATTGATAGAGTATGTGACAATTATGGTCATAAGATTAACCATTGCGATAGAAAATTGCGAAATACATCTACATATTGTAAAAGTTATGGCCTGCACCGTTAAGAAAGGTGTCAATTGGTCACTATAAAATTCCAAATTTTGCGTTTGGAGTAGAAAGTATCTTGTCTGTCCAATGGCCACACGATTTGTATCTGGCTGTTGGGATGTCAGATCCAGGATGACGGGCAGTATGTACAAAATGCACTGACTGAATGCCATAACAAAAGCAGTTGCAGAAACCTAGTATTTCAAAAATTTACTAAATGAATTACAATTAAAATAATAACTTAAAAGGGCTTAAAAATATTATTCGTTTGAAAATGCACATTTGTGTATCAAGGAAACTAGGAACAAATGAATGCAGTATACCCACCTTAAACATCTGAATGGACTTGCAACCATAAGCACTAACATTGTTGACAATTTCTAATACTCCCGTGTTCTGAAACCATAGCAGTTGAAAAAATGAACAGATTTTACAAATTCGGCACATATCATAGAATAAATGGTACACAATATCCGGTTGTTCTGTGAGGTCATCATTAAGTCTCCGGAGAATCAGAATTACGGTTGTCAAAACAGCCAAAGAATGGGTAGCTCCACAAATTATCTGTGAGGGATTTTCAATTCATTATTTGCCCGTAATAATACACACAAATATCATTGCATAATTAATAATTAATAACGGTACCTACCTCTAATGGCTCTAATATTAATAGATTATGAACGCGGAATTTATACCTAATAAATTAAACGAATTGCGTAAAAAGGTGCAGCAAAGTGCACCTAATTAAAAATGTTTTAGAAAAGCGATTGATATAATCAAGGTAGGTATTTATTTAATGTCTATTTAAGGTAGGTACCTTAAAAAATCTATTTCTATTGACAAAGGGACAAATTATAAAAATAACGTTGTGGAATTAGTTTGTATTTTTTTTCAATACAAGTTAATACAACACAGAAAATTATACGACTATCCTGAAACATTTTAATTCTAACGAACATGCATAGTGTAATACAGGAATATGCATTAATAATAATACCTTAGTATAAAATACAATTTGGTTTTACCTGATGAAGTTTATTTTGTTTGATGACGAAAACCTTTGAATCAGTATTAATTTGTAAACGATAGGGAATTATTAAGGAATAGTAACCAAAGTTTGTAAATGACGATAAAAGTATAGGAAAATTAAAAGACTTGGACTCTTTTGCCACGATATCACAGACTTCCATTGGAGAAATGCTGTTTGCAATTGGAGGTTCCATCCTTCCCTTCTCTTCTTCAAGTAGTTCCACTTTTAATTAATTAGAGACTTTCTCTCATAAAACTAGTCCAGGTAAAGACATTTGTAGCGATGCTCTTGTGGAATTTGATTAATGCTCTACCCAAATATTGCAAGACAGGTACCCAAGCCGCAAAGCCATGTCATACTGTTATCGCAAAGATGTCAGTCAGCTTGTCATGATTTTGTCTTTGTGATTGCCTTAATAATGCCAAGCGATGATGTGGTTACGACTTCGGTTAGATTTGTAAATAATCCTTTTCTCTGTAGCAAAATGACATGTTGAGGGGCTTACTATGAATTGGTATTGGACGCAGCCCAGGTCCCAGACCCAAATATAACTCATTCCTTTTTGCACTTGGCTGAGATCCGAACTTATATTCTTCCACTGCACTCCCCTTATTCAATCAACTCTGTTTACATGCACTGTGCTACTCGCGCTTAGCGCTTGTGTGAGGAGGACAGAATTTTATCTCATCTCAATATCAGTCCTTCTTGCAGAGTACTGACCTGATGTTCCCGATTTAGTCTGCTAGAAAATTTAAATATGATATGGATACAAGTTCGTCTATATCAGGACTTTAAAATGACTCTGGACACTCTGGACACCGCGAAGTGGTCATAATTATATAGCAGTCTTCGTGATATCTTTACTGTTTTATGCAGCTTATCAGCTGCTAAGAAGCTGGCAAATGTTGATGTCTTTAGGACATGGATGTACAGCTCGGGTAAGAATAAAAAGTTTCAAAATGGAAATTGTTTAATTGAAAAGTTCAAAATCGTTTGACTACAAATTATTGCTAGTTATTGGTTATGAGCTGTGTTCTGATTTGACTGTCGAACTGTGTTCTGATTTGAATATAATTACAGAACGCGGGATTTAGGCCTTATAATCTTAATTTTACTAATTTTTTTGAGGTTTCAACAAAATTCGAACTGGTGCATGGTGCGAAAAATGTGAAGTAAAATTGCTGGTTACGCCTGTTTGTTTCTACTAACTAAAATAGTTTCTTTATTTTGTACAGGGATCGAGATGTGAAGAATTGGCAATTTTTTGTCTGTCACTTACTAAAGTTCGTGACTTAACCTTAAAACAGTAGTTAAAGCAGGTAGGTTCGTAATTTTAAGGAATTGTCGAAAATGAACAATTATTTAGTTTACTTGCAGTTTTACGATTAAAATTTATATGAATTTCATATTCTCCAGGCTGGCAATTATACCGTGGAGAAACAGCTGGTATGGTTGGATAATTTAGACTTACGACATCCTTAATATGCAGGTACTATGAATGTACTTGAGTTATATAGGGACGCTGATGATGTTATCTGTATTCTTGAACACGATGCACTTACTAGTAATGTTTGTAATAGTGGATCCGTTTAATTAAATTAATTAAAATGATTTTGCTCACACGGCCAAACTGAACAAATAATAGTCTGAAAGGGGAAAACGTTAGAAACATTTTGAATAATTTTGATTTTAAGAAGCTTGTAATTAACAGTTTAATATAAGAGTCCATGTCAGTGGATTACGAAAGAAAATATTTGATATTCGATGAGACCGGAAATTAAGCAATGACTGACGAATGTCAAGTAGACGATTTTACATTCCATAATATAGGCCCCATATAGCAAGTAGATATTGATTACTGGGTAGACAAAAGCAATTGCTTGTAGGCAAAAGTAAAATAAAACCTTTCAAAAAAGGAACGCCTGTATGTCTCGTTCAACGTATATTTTTTACCAAAGGAAACGGGGAATATAACAGGCTAGGTATTGTGTGTGTGTGTGTGTGTTATATGAGGTGTACCGATATCACTATTATAGTGAAGGTACTGGGCGCAGGCCACCATTCCGGGC
>JAAAYG020028609.1:0-40057 GCA_009936455.2 Tomocerus minor
GGCAATGAAAACAAACTTACAAAAGAACAACTAGTAACAAGAACTAAACTCCGACAAGAACAACCGTCCGGATTGCGAAATCAAATGGTTGCCTAAATAATATCAGCTTCGGAGCAACTTTATAATTTGTAATGATTGATCTGTTTTCATGAAACCATGACATTATTAAAATGGTTAACAACACTGCATATTTATTACTGAACAAAAGTCAACTACTGATTCAGTATTTGTAAAATATTTTAAATTACTTTTGGAAATAATACTCACAATCAGACTAAAGGCATCTAATTTTTTTAAAATATCTTCCTACCATAAAATGTTCGCTGAAAGATGCGTTTATATGTAATTATGTATATGTCTTTTTTGCTAAAAGGTCCTTGGAGTTTTCTGTTCATGAAGACAGATTAGAAAATTGATTACAAGTGGAAAACAAAATCTTCAACTTGCAGTCTTCAGTATTTCTGGAGAAGCTGCGGTTCAAATGATAACAACCGAAAAAGTCAGGAAAGTTGGTGACAGAGTTCCTAATTGGCTCGAAATCCAACCATTCCCGAATTCCCCATGGTGCGAATTAGCAGGACCGAGGGCTTGATCATAGAAAAAGCAAAGTAGCTGTAGGCGTAATTACGTAGCTGCTTAATTTGGCTTTCCACAGTTCCAGCCCCTGTTCCATAGTAATCCAGATTACAGACCATCCAACCCGAGTACTGGTTTTGCCGTTAGCAGTGGAACTTGACTAGCATTAAAGTAACATTAGTATGAGATTAAGCTAATGTCAAGTTATTATTGCATTTCAGATTGAGGCCACACAAATATAGAAACAAAAGTAACAAGATTTACCACGTACTTATACCAAAATCTGCCACGGAGTACTTCGGTCACGGAATGACGGGCAAGTCATGCCAATAAGTTAGGAAAATTCTATTGCGTGCAAAATACGTTAGTGATGCTTTCGACACGCGAATTATTTGCCACTGATCCCTTGGCACTTTACTGTCGTTTGCGCGGTTTATGGCCAGATTAATAATGTACAGGGCAGCCGTGTACTTTAGTGAATTCCTATTGGCTTCAGAGTCAACAATAATAGGTAGATGCGGATTAATTCTGAATACCTGCCAACATCAAAACTTATGTTTCGATAGTAAAAAAGATGTAAATAAACATAATACTCTTTTAATTGGATTTGCTTTTTCACAGCTAGCTTCTGAGAGATGTACCAATCTTTATATATGGCTTTATATTATAATTGTTTTGACTCAACATAAGCGAATTAAATAAATTAATCAAAACAAACATAGTATCGCTGGTCATGTCTCTGCTAATACGTATATATTTAGGTACTTTATAGCATTTTACTTTAAATTCTGACAAAATATTTTGGAATGTAAAGGCTTTTCAACTCCACCTAAAAAGCTAAAACTGAAAATACTTTGCCCATACGATATTGTACAATTTTTGTTGTAATAAACGTTTACTGTAGGCTCAATAAGTTATCATTCCATTTATCAAAGCTGATTATACTATTTATTATTATTATGCATACTCAGACTATAAACTTTCGTTAGCTTTAGGGCAATTTAACCACCTTTAAGGGGAAATCAATTTTTTAACTTCTAAGGTGTTATTCCTACACCGATACTAGGAATTTATAAAAGCTTTTAAACTATGATATAAAAATTATTCTACTATGATACAATATGAGCATTATTAAACCATTTATGATTAAATATGATTTTTGCAAAGTTCCCCATTACATTTCCATTTAGCAGCTATTTATACTACAACGTTCGTAATTATACGCAATTATACAGCTCTGAGCCGTTAGACTAGACCAATGAGGGTGACGCATAAACCGCCTACATCGTTAGAAATTATACGTAGATGTAGGTTGCTTTGATTTTTTTGGCATGTTAAAATCAAAAATGTGCCAATATTTCAATTGACTATGTATCTCCAACTCTGCTCTTGGCCATTTTCAATCAAATGTGACACCTTAGCAATGCTGGTAGTTTACATCCCCCGATTCAATTCCTTTCCATTTAATCAAATGCATAACTTTGCTAAAGGTGTGTGCCCCAGTGTCGTTATGCGTAAAAAAATTAAACCTATAGTCTTACAAAAATATACAAAATCGCGGTGCATAAATCTTCATTAAGCAACCGAAAACATTATGTCCCCGTAGAAATTAAAAAATCCAAATAGCCTAGCCCCAACCAGCGGCTGACCGAAAACACTGAATATGCAAGTGCAATTCCTTACACACAATTGAATTGCAGAGAATATATACTCGTTCGTAATGCAGAATGTAAGCAACACTTAGTTACTCACTTACCCCTGCAAACACAACGTGAAGCTAGGAAAAGAAACGTGAGGTTAGGTTAGGGGTAGGTGCTCTCAACCAAGGTCTTCACTCAGCAGAGTTCTAGGGTGAATAAAGTGAAACTGAATGTGAATGACACGGAGTAGTGCAAGAAATGCGAAAATGAAACGTACAAGACATTTGAATATATCCAAACACTACTTTTTTATGAGTTCCTTCAAAATAATCCGCAGAATTGGCACAGCATACAAATCTGCTAGACTGTATTTTTATTTGAGGACTGCTAGCTAAATCAAAATCCAATTCAGTCATCTGCTATCGATTACATTACAACTAAATTGATTTTCTGCATTGAAATAAAGAAATCAATAAATACGTTGAGTTTTATATAAATAATTGTAATTCTGCTTTATTCAAGTGTCAAATTATTTAATTCAATACACAAGATATATATATATATATAGATACAATAAAAGCACCATTTGTAATTTGAACCTCGTCAAGCGTATTTTTTGAATATTTCTGTAGGTAATTCCATAATACCACTACCAAGTCTCTTCAAAATTCGTATTAAGCAAATAATTAACAACCTAGTTAACAATAAGTAGACATTTTGTTATGAATTATAACTCAAATTATTAACTTAATCAGTGGATTTAAAATTCATTTGTCTATTCGAGCCCGTAAATAATGAGATGTTTTTAGCACACCCGAGTGTGAAGTAGAGTATTTGTTATACAACAAAACCATAAAAATAGTTTAGCTTACCTCTACGTACTTGACAAATTGAAATGGATAAAAAATCATATTTAAATATCAACTGATTGACAAAAGTAGACTACGGTTAACAGAGAATACACATTATTTGAGTTTCATAAATCAATTCGTAGATTAATTCAAAAATAAAATCAATTATTTTTGAATATTTTAAAATGTAAGTAATAAAGTAGTTGTACAAAGTTAGTAATAGTGGTAACTATAATGTGGAATTTGAGGGTCATTAGGTTGCATAAAGCCATGATGGGAGGGCATTTTATAGCCAATGCAAACATAGGGGTTTTATTTCTTGGATATAAAGGGGAATAAGATTTAAAAAAGGAATACCAATCCAATAATTATGATCTGGCTGATTTTCTAACAATGATTTCCCTGTTATTTGAGAACAGATAAAGGTATGGTAACAGGACATGAAAAACCAAATCTTTTAAAGATGTCAAATTTCCATAGAATTAGTACAATACCGTCCATAGAATGAAGTTTTGTTTCAAAATATTTAAATTACGGAGAATAAATGAAAATTATGAATCAAAAATACTGTGAAGCAATAAGAAGACTGCAAAGAAGGGTGATTGACTATTGAAGAGCTTGAATGAAAACGAAATCTTAGATATTTATTCAGCCAAAGGACTCATTGATTCTGTTTTCAGCATAAAATATGTTATTCATAAATCATAAGTGATATACATACTATAGTATGAACTTAATTTATAATAATTCTTAAGGAATAATATATGATCATTTTATCCCACTTACGTTTTAGGTCTTTCCACTTAGAAACATTTTTCACAAGAACCGTGTCGCCTTTCCTAATTGCTGCTCTGTCTTTATTTTATTGCATTAAAACGGCTGAAAAGAGGCTATTGTCTCAATATTGATGTGCATGCTTCCTTAATTCAAGTTAAGTACATGACATAAGTAATGATGATCATAAACCAAACTGTCTCCACTCATTTGATTGAAGGAACTGTCCTCTTGCTAAACGTGTTTTTATACTGAGCTGGACATCTGCATAAGCCCCTATTACGTAAGAACATTAAGACGAGAACGCCACAAGAAATAAAAGTTGGTTTTTGAGAAGCTGTTCAATAAAATTTAGTGTATCTTCCATCAATATTGTGCTAAGTGAGTAGCTAAAGCTCTTTTTCAATACAAATACCAGACTTGAAATATTACAGTAGCAGTGGCAAACCTCTTTTTGATGGTTACTTTATATTCAACGAATGGATAATTCTGAATCATGACAGTTTTTGTGTTCTTTCTGTGCAGCGTTCACATTCATTTATATTTATTTTACTATCCCTGTGTGCATTTTTACTGCTGGGAAAGTAACAGCAAAACCGCTACTCTTAAGAGTCGAGGGCAGAGAACCTTTGACTACAAATAGTATTATACTAAATGTTAGATCTAGTAATAATAAGGAAAATAAAAACAATCATTTCAAGATCTCCAGTTTTAGTAGCATTTCTTACGTTTTAGTTTTATTAGAAGAAACTTGTCTTAATAATTTCAGAATTCTTATTGAAGTCGAGTTTCTGCAACAGGTAGTATAATCTCTTGAAAATGGGACTTGTTTCGTATGCAGCATTATGTAATTCTCATTGCTAAAGCTACCTCTAGTGTCTGCGCTGCTGTTTGTACAACTTTGTTTTGTGTGAATCAGCATTTAAGCAAATGCCAAGAAGGTTTCTGACTTTCAACGCCTCTTTTATGTCTACGAAACTCTATCCTGTCTCACATTCTCACTAATACTCAAAAAGACATAATCCGCTCAAAACAAGGCTATTTCGGAACCTAAAAATTCAAATCTGCAGTTAATCTTTGTAACTGTTAATATTGTAGGTAATGGGGAGCATGTTAATTTTTTCCTCGATATTAATTGAAATTGGAAATTACATAGGCTGATTGCTTTTTTTTATAACCATCAATGCTCGTCCAATCTAACTATGCATTCGAAATAGTAATAATTATCACTAGATAATTGTAGTACAATTATCATTAATATGCATGGTAATTGATGCAGTTTAGAAATAACTTAGAAGCGTATTATTACAGGACTCAAACTACTCTGTACATTCTGTATAACACTTTATCCCTTAATTGGAATTGTAATGTAGCAGCTGTGCCAATGTGAGTTTGTGACACCCAAAATAATACTAGTAAAAACTTTACTATTAATGTTTTGCAATGAGATTCAAAAGATAGAGGAAATATAATCCATATAAAATGTCTTACTAGTGGTATATAATTTAAAATATCCCAGCTCAGCTGTCAATAAAGAAGAATCAATTACAGTCCACGAACATGAAATGGTAATTTGGACGAAAGAAAAGTGTGTTTGGGATCATTTCTCAGCATCAGCTACTGAATTACTGTCCCCTCCACTAAATCGTTCTTTAGGGAAAACAATGTCACAATATAACACAGACTGTTGAATACCCTTTGTTTTGTAGGGTGAGATTGAGACCTGATTTCTTCATTATGTTGTAACTATAAGTAAGTAATTAAAAGTGACTAATAAGTGTATGAAATATTTAATATGAGTTTCAGGCATATCCCACATATGGGTTACGGAGGTAGCACCAGAAAGAGGTTAATCTCCCAAAAAATGTTTACATAAAAATACCTTTACCACGTTCTTCATATAAATTTTTGAAACGGTTTTCACCATTTCCATAATAAATAGCCCTTTTCAGGTACAGGTCTGCGTCTAAGTTTGTTAAACATTCGATGTATAAGTAAACTTTACTAACTATATTAAAATAACACTCTGCCTGTAAGATAATGGATGGTGCATGTGCAGCTAATTAATTTTTGAAACTATTAAAGGAACTTTCTTTATAAATACGAGTAGATATTGGATCAATGCACCAGTATGACTAGGTGTGGATTATTTGTGTACCGAACACTAAGAGGTTCAAAATGATGTCAAGTCAAAAGTATTCGTTCTTCATGATACAATTTAGTATTTGTAGTAAAGCTAATGGATGTATATTACTTTAATTTGGTAGGAGATGATTTGAACGGAGATAGATAAGGGAAACGTGAAAAAGTGTGGGAGGAGTCATAGGAAATGGGAGAAATCAGCATTTGTAGTGAAGTACGTATAAATAGGTAAGAAAGGAGAAGAAACAGGAGACGAGAAATGTCAAGTGATGGGATGGATCTCCGATGTCGTGCATTGTATAACGGAGAAGAAGAGATTGAGTGGCGTGTAGGCTACGGAGCCAAGAAACGGTGTAGCTGGGAAAGGGACATTGGGAAGGGAAGGAGCCGGGCAGAAGCGGGTAATAAAAATTGCTTTGCATCGGGCAAGGGAGATTATAAAGGGAGTTGCGAGAGAGAGCGTTCAGTTGTTCATTCTGTTCTGGTTTGGTTGGTCGACTGTTTGAGTGACTGGATTCTGCTTATGAGCAGAAGAGAGGAAGGGAGATGGATTGGTACTGTGCAGTGTGCATCGGAGGAATGGCATCATTTCCTCGGCAACACTAGACTAGCCTGGTAAATCGGGGTAAGACGAGCAGAGAGCGGGTGAGAACTAACTAAGCAAGTCGTCAACCAGAAGAGAGTCAAGTGAGGAGCCCGAGCGGAGTGTTTATACGACGAGAGGCAGGCAGGACGGAGGATTCATCATCGACAGCGGTCCACAGGAAGGCAGGTGCCTAATCTCAATTCAGTCAGCCGTTCGGAAATAAACATACACCTGCCCGTCCTCTGCCCATACACAAAGAGCGGAGGAAAGTGAGGCAGGCAGGAGTCAACGCAATCCCATCTCACAGTCTGCGAAGAAATAATCCGGGAAAGCCGTGCTCCCTCCCGTCTCCTTCCACACTTCAGTCCCATCTCATCTCATCCTGAGCTCCTGCACTCTGGACACACTTTCTCAGACAACACACGCACACACGAAGACAAAAGTCGAAAATAGCAATCAATTCTCGTATACACTAACTCCTACACTCGAGACAGAGAGTTTTATTGCCTTGGTTTACTAACGGTGCCATTTTGCCTCACTTGGACTGACAATTGAAAGTGGCCCTGTTTGTATTCAGTGGAGTGACAGGAGGACACGACAAGGAAATAGCTCATCTTCACAATAAGTGGGAATAAGATGCACGTATTATGAGTTATGTGAACATAGAAATCATTCCGTGAGAGGAAAAAGGAAAAGGGACTGAGGATGAACAAAGTGCATCACTGCTCACTCTTTCCTTGTTTGTGAGACAAAAATCATGGAGCTGACTCTGAAAGCAGAGCCGGAGGAATCTGAGCCAGAGGTTGGACAGCAGGAACAGGAGCCTGGCAACTCAAAGTCATCTGTAGAGGGAGACTCGGCGGCCAGAAACGCAGGTTCTCCTCTCAATTAATCTTTACTGTGTATTTATATGAAATGACATTTTATTTTCTCGTAATTGGAGCGTAGGATCCTGTATTTGTAAATAGATAAATGGGTTTGAGCACTGCAGTTGCTCTGCTCCTATGCACAACGCTAATAAATAAGTTGGGCAGCTCGTAAATACATTTAAGGAAGTGAGTAGAAGGCAAGGTGTCTAGTCTAACGGGGAAGGATATAGGGCGAGATCGGGAAGGAGAGAGAAAGAGCAGTGAGAAAAATGGAGAGAGACAAGGAGGCAGGCGAGTCGTTGGGTAATTCATGTGTAAAGTAAGTAAATGTCTCGAGGAAGAAACTGATTGCAGACAGAAGAGAAATGAGAGGAGGTTGTTCTTCTCTCTGTGTCCTCTCCTGTCTTCTGTGAATTGCAATGCATTATGGCACAGAGCTTAGCCCTGTGTCCTATGCCATAAAGATTCTTCTTGTTCTTTTCTTCTCTCTCTATTTCTCCCATCCAACAACCGACAACAGAGAAACACAAGAGGAGATGATCGTCGTCAAAAGAATAGTGTACATAGGATTAGTTCACTGACGATCACTGAATTCATCTACTCATCTGCTGCCTGCTACTCACTTGCATTAGCCTCTCTCTCTCTCTCTCTCTCTCTCTCTAGCTACTTTATATATTTACAGAGATCGTTCAAAGTTTACGGACAACTCTTATTCATATTATTATCTACATGAGTCCTATATAAATGTGCATTAAATATATCCAAGAGCATCTCTAATGAATATACGGCTCGAGATGATTTTTAAGTAGAGAAGAGAGAGAGAGAGAGTGAAGACAAGAGAAGGCTAGTATATGCTGATAGTAACTTTCCGACTCAAGTTTGTTTAGTAAGGGAAAGAAGAAGAAGAAGATGAGCGAGCGGGGTAATAGTTTACATGGAGAATCTCCGCTAACTAGTCTGTAGTCTCAGTAAGTGGTAGGTAGGTAGCTATTCAACTCTTTTCTACATACTTTAAAGCAGCTAACTAACTAGTAACTAACTACCATGCACAATATTTAGTAGCTTAGTAGCCGAGCGAGCTTAGCCAAGTTGTTGGTTAGGAGAGATGCATGCATGGGAGTCAGTAGAGTCCGGAGTGAGTTCAGTCTTTCAAGACTTCAGTTCAGTGTGCAATGAAAGAGTTGACTTTTGGCAGGCTATATGATATGAAGTGTGGCTATGCATGTAGTGGCTGGTTGGTTGGTGGATGAAAGGAATAAGGCTATAATGATGTAGCTCTGCAGACCAGAGAGTTAAGGAGCGTGGATATGGGATGGATGGATGTGAAGAGAGAGAGAGAGACGTTGTTGGCTTTA
The DNA here is from genome assembly GCA_009936455.2 of Tomocerus minor. Classification (NCBI taxonomy): domain Eukaryota; kingdom Metazoa; phylum Arthropoda; class Collembola; order Entomobryomorpha; family Tomoceridae; genus Tomocerus; species Tomocerus minor. Next base: position 8,794 of record JAAAYG020028609.1, read on the forward strand.
GCAGGTTTCTTTCGCAGGATTGTTGAACGTGAGGAGAGGGAGGGAAGGCGAGGATGCGGAGTAGTAGTAGTACATGGTAGTCCTCGAGTCGTGAGTCAAGTGAAGTGAGTGAGTGGTGTGTATGTATGGAAGAGTTAGGACTGTTATGTTCCTTGCCAGTCCGTGTGTGTACTTTCCCGTCAGTCAGTCAGTCTGAGGTTGTGAGTGTGGAAGGAAGAGTTCTGCAATCTCCCATCCACGCCGTCGTCCTCTCCTTTGCTTAAACTTGACTTCTCTTTTATTGTATTTCATCAAATTATCAGTTATTTACACTTACCTGTGCTCTCTGCTCCAGCCAAGTGCCCGTCTTGCACGCAGCACACCCTCTTTCTCCTTCCTTTTGTTTCTCTGTGCCCTGACATATGTGGAGCGAAGCGTCAGGAAACCCAACTCAACGTAAATCTCATCCTGCAACTCGACAGTCCATTCTGCTACTTAAATCCTTCGTGTAGTGGGAGTGGGACTGATAGCTTCATCTCATGTACTGTACCGTCGTCTCCTATTCTCCTACTCGTTTCTTTCCATTCTCATCGCAAAACCTTTCGTTGCACTGCCGGAGGAATCATTCCCAAATCCGTCTCAGTTTTACGCTCTGCCCATCTCTGACGCTTTTTTAGCAACCTATCCTAAAACGGGAGCTAAAGAAAGCCCTGATCGTAGCCTGTGAGAGAGACCACACATTTCTTGTACATCTTCTTCCGAAGATATCCACAGTGCAATATTTACACATTTACATTATTATCAAATCATATTTTTAACTTTTTCGGTTTTTTTGAGGATCTTTCAAAAACCCATTCCTTAAAATCAGAGGCGATATGAGAACTTTATTAGTTAATTAATTCCAACGTTTTGGGAAGCTAATTAACCTTTGGTTTTTTTAGTAGTATTTCAAAAACATGATCTTAACGGCTCTTGTAGCTAGTGTTTTACATTTTTTTAGACGACACTTGTCTTTTGAATAAGTTTATAGAGGTAGATTCTGTTTATGGCTGCCTGAGATTAAAAAAAACGTTGAAAACCTGAAAAGGGCATTAGCGTCGCTATTTTTGCCAATTCTGTGAGTAACTAGCAATAAACTTGTAATTAGTTTTTGTGAATGGAAAAAATAGTAATCTAAAGATGAGCAAATTGAATAAAAAAGTTGTGTAGAGGAGAATGAGGAATGGAGAGTTGTAGAGACTCTGACAGTACATGAAGTGAAGTGCATGTAAAAAAATTGTTTGTCATCCAGCAGGAATTTGCATACTAGTTATTAGTTGGACTGATTTAAATCAAGTGACAATTTGATTTGTCTAGTGTTTGTGTTGACTGTTGTTAGTTGTGAATTGAGGTGTGAGGGGCTTTGTGTTTTACTGTTTGTTTTTCCTCTCGTTTAAGTGCGTTGGGCTATCTGCTACAATTGTGTCTTCGCAAAGAAAGGGGCTCATGAATGAGAAATAGATCCGATAATTAAATTATTTTGGTTTGTTGTCGTAGCGTAGGATTCAGTTAAATCCAAGTAATTAGATTAGTTTATCGAGTGGCGGAAGTGGCGAGGAGTCGGGACAGGAAATATCCTTGTCGATTGTCTGCCTGGCTGTTCGGTGCGGGCCGAGAGATTGATTACTTAGATATTCCGTGTAGAAAATAAATTTTATTTGCACAGCCGAGCTCGGCAAAGTCACAGAGCCGTACATTGAAATCAAAGTCGACTGTTTTGTTAAGTGGTGGAAAATTTGTTTGTTGAGCGGAGGCGACGTCGGGGAGGAAGGCTTTGAAACGGAAAATCCGAATCCGAGTGGCACGATGGCTGCAGGACCGGCGGATGCTTTCTCCGCCAATCCTCGCGGCTTTACTTGCTACGACCGCGAGTTAATCACGGCAGCTGCTGACAATTTGTGGTCCTCGAGTGTTGTTGCCACTGCATCCACTGGAGCCTCCTGGGTCGACGAAGTTCACAATAGTGACCCCATCGAAAAACGAGTTGATGATCTACGCAGAAAATTCCATCGCGGTCGTCAGCTACAGATTAAACATCTTCCCAGAGAAGTTACAGAAGAGGTTAGCAACTTTACTTTTTATCCCTTCTCCTTCGCTATTCCATCGCTATAGCAATCTTGCTGCTTCTAGTTTTATAGTAGTAGCCATATGCATAGCTCATCAGCAGAACTCTGCTCGATCACATCTGAAAGTGTAACACGTGTGTGCGAAATTAATTTCCTTTTAGACTGCTAAGGACAGATCTCTAAATAAATACATGCGGAATAGAATGTTTTATGAGCAGTCCGTTTTGTGACGCTCCCAATTTTTCAATCCTCCATCCGACATCAAATGCCAGCTCTGCAATCCTGAATAATTTCATAAAATAAAAAATTATGCATGAAATATTCGTTTGACAGCTAGCTGCATGTAGTACATGTATATCATGCACGTTTCATTGTTAGGCGTCTAAGCGTTAAGAGCTGACAGTTATTATGTACATGCCGTATTAATAATACCTTTTATTTCATTGTAATATATATATAATGATACTCTTGGATTTATTCACACTTAATGGCATCAAATCTGAATTTATTATATATAATTAGTTATTGTGCTATTGATGATATAGCTAGTTTTAATGGACATTGCTTTTATCATTTTTCTTTGATATATAAGACGTGATGACGTGCAGGATTTATATAAATAGTATGACAACTTCACAAGACATGACTCCAAAGGATTTGCATTTTATTTATACATTTTATATATAAGCACTAACATAACAAGTACACATATGTTGTGTATTCCTTTATATTCCAACACAATTGAAATCGATGATTACCGAATATGCTTGTAAAATGGAATCAGATAAAAAAATAACTGCGTAGTGAAGTGGTGTCTACGGCATTTGTGTTGACTATAACGACATTCGTTTCTCTCAGTTTGTATTTTTATTTGTGTTTTGATGTCTAGGTGTATTATATGCTAATACATCGGAATATTTGAATTTCATAGTTTATGGCATCTCATTGATGAATCAAATCAAGCCTTTGCGGTTTCTTTCACAACTTCTGAAATAAGGCTGATTGTTTCATGAACTTTTCAACTGTGTACTATTGTTTTATTGAAGTTTCCAAAACTCCATCCTGTAGAACTTTTGTTGGTCAATATTCGGGCAATGTGGAATTTTATTCATCAAACAGTTACATCAAATGCCTCGGATAGAAATTCCCATTGGGTTTATTTAGAGAAAACTCACTCTATGCATTCATTCATGTAAATATATTCATTTAGTGGCTTGCCTAGTATATTATACATATTTAACCAGTGACAAGTTTTGATGGTCTCTGCACAATGAATGGACAGTGGGGTGCAAATTAAAGCGATGTCTGTGAGTGGCTTTCAAGGAATCCTATAAAATAGGCAGATTTCATAATATCGAGCTAGCCAATCAATTATGTCGTTTAAAATGTCTGGGCACGTAAACATCTGGCTAAATTCAGGACTGCATGCGGCCGCTGTTACGACTAAAGCGATTTTCCACAGATTGATTGGGAATGTAGAGGACAGTCGACTCTGTCTATTTCTGTTGGATATCCACGCTGTCTCTTTGCTATTCATGTCGAAGTTATCTGGAAAAACATCAACAGAAAGCCCTTTTGAGTTGCGTGTGTAAATATTCCGGAGGTTGCTAAAATCGATCGTTGTGTTATTGTATTTGTATAAATATAAGTTAAGTGTTTGTATACATTTGATTTTAAAGCGTCTCTGTATTAAAGCAAAGCAGAAAATATTGTTGAAGGACAATAATGTCTATTGCTGTTAACATTTCATGTAGGTATAATTTATTTTCAAGACATGAATTGAACTATCAGGGCTGATTTTTTCTTTAGAGATGAAAGAGAAATTCTATATGTATCCATATCATAATAATATCTATAGATCTGTCGGATTTAATTTACATTTGTTGTGAGACAGATCTCAGAGTATCACCTTTCACCAAAACAGAAGTGAAGAGTAAGAAATGCTGTCATTTTGGTTTCCCTCTCATCTGGAGAAATAATGGAAATGTCAGGCATCGTAAAGGCAGATCTTGTTACAATTTATCGGATCTGACTTGGATACAATTCCGAAAGAATACTCCCTACACATATTTTCCACGAACTTTCTTTTCAAGTCCTTCCTATCATTTCTCTATTTGATGGTGAAGCACAGATCCACTTTTTTTGTGCTGAAGATATGGAAATGTGAGGAGTACAGAAAAAGACGTATATAAAATGTGAAATTTGTGTGCTAAAACAGATTTCCTTGCCATTAGTGCACTAACTGCAGCCACTGAGAAAAGAGCCCACAATCAGCCAGAGCATCTTTATTGTCAGTGTGTATGAAAAGGAGAAATAAATGTAGCTCGAAGTATACACTTCCGTGCCAAGTCGACTTGACGTGACTCCCGTCATCTTCCTTTTAGTTCCTTTTTCCATGTATTTCTCTTCGTCTTCAGATTTACTAGTTCATCTTTGAGAATTCTTATTTAGTTGCTCCTTATATAAGTAATGCATTCATATGATATTGGGATTATATGTGTACACTTCCTTTTGCAGTGGGACAATCTATGGATTTACATGCACAAACAACACATTATGTAATTAAACTTTATTTATGACATGAAATATGTGTATCGACTTGGGTTGGCAGGTGTTTTAGCACAGATCTTCTGTGTCACCGTTTACTACGCTTACTAGTGGCAGACTTTGTACTTTCTATATTAGAGCTCATGAGGAGGGCTAAAAATAAATTTTAGATTAATATGTAGCCAGTACTTAGGTATTTTGTTAAAACCCCGTGCGATTTATGTAGAGCTAATCAAATCTTGAGATAAAATTGGTACCTACGTAAACATATGGAGGAAATGTGTCTTTTTGCAACTCAGTATGTAATGTAGCTACCTAATTTAATATTTACCATTGGCAGAACGACAAATGCCACCGTATAGGTTCATTGGTCTCTCACTGTGTCATATTTATCAAAATGCACTTATTATTTAGTAGTCGTTTGCCGTTATGTTAGTTTGCATTGCATTTGTAATTCCAAATCAAAAGATGATAGCATTTCATAAATGTCATTGCACTATAAGCTTGTAAACACTCGTAAGAATGTACTAACTAATAATAAAGCATCCATAACCATTCTTTACAATAGAAGCAGAATTCATAGAGTAAAAAAATAAGAAGTGAATGGAAAAGTGTGCAAACTTCAATAGTACAAGAGAAAATTGCTGATCTTCCATAAATGTACATGGATTTTTCTACTTTGTTTCTATGAAAATATTTGCTCGACTATCTTTAACTTTATGAGCACATTTAAACAGCAATGTTGAGTAAGTCAATATCTGAGAATATCGCTACATGATATTTACCAAGTTTCTATAACATAAACATCTGTTCTGCTCGTACATCTTTTTGTATAGTAGACATGTTTATTTGAGAAATTGAAAATGCAAGGGAAATGTTAGAGTGCGCGGAGGATGGAAGGCCAGGAAGGAAATAGAAAATGTACTTAAGTATGTAAACAATCAAGAAATGTAGGCGAGTTTTGTTTAGAGAAGAGCTGGAGCTAGCGAGCACGAGCTTCAACATGGACTTCTCTATGACATAATGAGTGAGTGAGACTCTATTGTGAAATTATAATGTAGGGATTTGATGTCTCCCTATAAAATAGCAGGCACTTAGGTTATTATGGCAGAGCGTCCCATCCCACCTATCACATAACGCTTCACCATTCACTCAGTCAGTGAAGGAAATTATAATTATTTAACTATTCTCAGGAAACCAGCGTTAATCTAACTCCGAGCATGCTGTGCTGACTGGCTGTATGAAATCCTGAGATAAAAACAGCCTAAAATCATCTAGAAACATTTCAGTGGTATAATCATTAAATATTTTAACTGTTTTTCATAGTGTGCATTATTATTAGACTGTGCTGATTAAAATAATATTGTGCATGATGATATAAGTGCGTGAATGATGTTGCCGGAGAAATATTTAGCCCATTGGGCTCAATCTGTTCTCTAGCTTGTCGTTTGATTTTAAATACAGTCGGTATTTATATGATGTAGATTCGAACTGATGGAAGATGTGATAGTAAAAGTAATGACGAGGATATACAGTGTATATAGTCAGTGATGCAGTTCGAATAAAACGATTTGATTAATTCAGTTTTAACCACAGCGCCGGATCATTTTTCAAATACAATAAACTATGCAGATTACCATTATTATGCATCTGAAGCACAATGGAATTTCTTCATGTACATTTAGATAAATATTTATAATAACTAAGTAGACACTAAATTCTATTCACTTCAACTCATCGTCAACGGTAAACTGTATAAGCGAGTAGTGTCTGTAGTAGAAGATAAATAAGGGAAGAGTGTATAGACTTATAATGTATTTGATGCTATAAATACATAGCTGAAAGAAGGGGAATGAGTAATTAGGTAATAGAAAAGCAAAGAACTGTCTTATAATGCTATAATGAACAATACACAGCACATCACTTAGCTACAAGTTCAGTCATTGCAATGCTATGCAGCCAAGAGCTCAGTTCATTCTTTGCATACTTGTTGTTATTGCTATCCAGCAGTGAACATGCCAAGTTTTATGTACATAATTGCAGAAACCTGTTGATAAATCTTTCCCTTGCTAAATGTATTTGTGAAAACAAAAACGAGCTCTCTTCCCCTTCAGTCTCTACAGTCTACTTACTTGTATTGTTGGCTTTTGTATTCTTGTAGTCGGGCTGCAGACATTTCCCGTTTGTCAGACCGATGTTCGTTAACCTTAAATTGACGCGAACCTATTTTCTCTAATCCCATCGACGCTTGTATATTTTATTTAAGCTTCCTCATTAATTTCAAAGTTTACTTTTCGGTGTCGTATTTATTTTTTTCTTGATTATAAAGTGCTAATCCTATTTATTGTCAGTACAGTAGTGTTAAAAAATGCATGCGTCCAATTTTTTTCTAAATCATCTGAAAATCTCTTATTGCCCACAACAAATAAAAGAGTTGAACACATTTAATGATATGGAAATGCATTAGGAATTACAAAGGAGTTTTACAAGTAAGTGTAGTGATGTGGGGGGTTGTCGGGTTAATAAGAAAGTGATTACGTAAATGAATTCAATTTATTTAGAAAGGTGCGTAAAAATATAAAGTGCTGAGATACGGTACCTACTACAAAGGTCAATTTATCGTAAGTATAAGAAAATCTCAGGAAGCCGACATGTCCAGTCCACTTATGTATACAGTTCTGTGTTTTTAAAACAGAGGCAGGTAGTCGTGCGACTTCTTTATAAACAAATATTATTATGAACCTTTGATGTAGTTGTAGTGTGTAACCTCACAGGTAATTGTACTGAGGTTGTAAAAAAATAGGGAAAATACAAGAAACTCGATGAGGGTCTGTTTTGCTGGAGAGGAAAAGGATAGGGCAGAGCAGGACGAGACTAAATGGTTGAATTGAAACCTAGATAGTGGATGTGTAATTGATAAAAGTGAGTATGATGATAGGAACATCTCTGCTTTTATTGTTCAACAGTGTGTAATAGAATACTTAAAGCCAACAGAGTGTGCACTAAGATATTCATAGGAACTTAGCGTTAGGAGCCAACATCCACAGCTCATGTTTGAAATTCTTTTCATTATTGAGTGCTTCATAAGTACTTATCTGAATCTAAACCCTTGGTTTATCGAGCGTGGCCTGCCAGTAATGTAGTTACAACACCAGTAACTTTGTAAAACCATTTCTACTAAATGGCGCTCCGAAGGTAAAACAGATTCTCCTAAACGCTCCATCCTCACAACAAACATCATTATCTTCTTCATGCAAATAGGTGTCATAAAACAAGGCTAAATAAAATATTGCTTACTACACTCTCGTCTCTACTATCCGGCAAAGTTAAAAGGTTAAAAGGTTCTTTTACCACCGAGCCATACCAAATATTTCAAGTGTTTTTATACACAGTTTTTCGAAAGACGCATTCTATAAATTTATAAGTGAGACAATATTACAAGCTCCTTTTTTCTAAATTGCTCAAAATTGTTTATTCCGTGAATATGTAGAGAATTGATAACATTTATTTTAACAAAGACACGATATTTTATGAGGCGTTAAATCCACTCTAATTATATTAGAAGGATTGCGCATTAAAGTACAAGTGAATTATTGATTTCGAGAAGAAGTATTATAGAAGATGCATAGTTGCTAAATATTCAGAGAATGTTTTGTAGTGGTTGATTTTAAGGACAGCTCATCCGTCACACCATCGACAGTAACAATAGTGCAAAGTTCTTTGCTCTTTAAATAGAAAACTATGCAACTTATGTGAGATGCCAATAAATTTTTGTGGAGATTGATGGATTTTTAGGTGCCGAGAAGATGAAAAGTGTCAGTAAAATGTCTTTTGTGTAGATTAGAAGAAGGTAAGCTGAAGGAAGGTCTAGCTGTTGCTAAAGTAAAGCTCAATAATTGGTTTTCACGTCAGAGAATAAGGAAAGGAGAGAAGGGAGGATTGGGATTGAACTGAAATGAACTGATCTCAACTGGAGTCTCTCTGTTCATCTCATCTGATAAAATGCAATGTAATGACAATGTGAATGAATTGAATTGCAGAATCAGGAATTCTTAAGAGTCTGAAAGAGAATTGTATAGAGAGGAGAGTGTCTGTTGGAGTAAGATGAGCTTTTTGTGCATTTTTCTGCTTTAGAAAGTGTAGGTAGGTGAGTGGTATTTAGTACAAATAATCTTAAGGAGGATTATAAAAAGCTATATGCATATTAGCGCTTTATATTTGTAGCCAACGTAACTGAGCTAAGCTCCCATAATATATCAGCCAAAGACTTTATTTGTACACAGAAAGAATGGCGCTTCGCAATTTGAGTCCAGCCAGCGAGGCACACTACACTACAAGTCTATGTAAAAGTAAGTCTAGTATAGAAGTAGACGGAGGGAGACTCCAGCAAGAGAGCAGTCTCATTTTAGATTAACTAAAGAATAGCAGCGTATCGTGGAAGATGGGAAGAAAGGCCGTTCAGCTCATTTACTGTGCTAGAAAAGAGTATTGTACTGTAGTGATGAGATGAGGGAAGCGAGCACTCTAAAAGGAAAACGAATTACAGCCTCCTAGAACATTACTAATAGCAATAGCTGAAATCTAGTTTGGTTAGGGTTCAGCGTAGATCCACCGAGCAACCAACAAGACGACTACGTCAACCTGCACACTGTAAATACTTTTAAGACTTGCTAAAATCCAGCAGATCTAATAGTGTTGGGTGTAACCTGGCTGCTAATGTGAAAGCTCTTACATAAACCATAACTCCCTTATTTCTACTTTTAGTATAAGTAATGAGCATACTAGCCAAACTAATCGTATGAGCAATAACTCTGTAGCCGGCTGGCTACCCATCTCCCACCATTTACATCCCATTCTCCAACTAGACACTTTTCTAATATTATCTAATAATATTGTAGCAACACTCAAAGTATTATATTTTCCGGACTATTGTCGCAATGGATGCAAGAGTCAAAGTCCTCAGTAGAATTCCGAGAAAATATTTATCACCGATATGTTTCAGCTATTTTTGTAGGAGCATGAAAAGGCTTTATAGAGAAACCAATGTCCATGCGAGAGATTTTTCCCATCCAAAGAATTAATAAGTCAAGATTGCCAAAGTTTGCTAATTTGTATTCACTGAAATCCACGCTTTAAGATTGTGGAATAGATAGTGGGCTGATGTCAAGAGAGGACATATAGCGCAGTTTTAAATATGAAAAGACAAATATTTAAATGAGGTAGTATTCATAGTATATAGTAGGTACATTGTATACACGTGCAGAATTATTTAGGCTGACGAACTGTAGGAATCGACAAATCTTTACTGTAGCATTCAAGAATTGGCGAACAATAGTCTGTGAGAGATGTAGCAAAGTGCTGTAGTTGAGTCTGTGAGATTGGGTGGTTGATGGATGTGGGATTTGACTTTGTTGCTGAATCTAAAAAACGGAGGAATGAATCTCTGCGATGATGACTTGCTACTTTCCTGATCTGAAAGGGAATGTGAACGTTCGTTCAGCTTTGTTTTTGTGGATTTATTAGCAAGGATCTCCAACAGGTCCATAGTATCATCATATACGGACGTACGTATTAGCAATAGATATATACCAGAATTCTCTGTCAGGCTAACATCATCAGATTACATTGTAAATGTTTTTAGTTGGAGCTATGATTTTTATTGTCCTTTTGGAGGAATGTGAAGTGCTGGATATTTTAAGTTTATTTAGAAATTAGTAAAATGGCTGAAGTAGAATGAAGGGTTGTAAATTTAGCAGTGGACACTAATAGTTATTAGTAAGATTAGACAGGCGTATAATGTCGAGTAGGCTGAGAGTGTGGCGCAATGTGTTGGGACGAGTGTCCATCGATTTCCATTGGCATTAGTATTGTTCCAGGGAATTGGCATTAGGAAGGGATTGATAAATTGTGTGAGAGATGGGATTATTCGACTTGGTTTCAGTTTTGGAGTTGGCGAAGCCAGGCAGAGAAAGGACAGCAGTAAGTACATCATCTGTGTGATTATATAAGCTAATGGCTAGTGGCTCAGTCATCATCGCAGTGGGATTATCATCATTTTCTCATGAGGCCCAAAGCCCTGGAGGCACAATTTAATATTCTCTATGTTTTTCGTGGGGTCACTGCGCTCTTCAAGGTGAGCCACAAGACATTGAATCGTCTTAGTCTCCACTGCTACCTACCTACCTATTCTTCTCATTCCTTTTCATCCCATCAACTGTTAGCAACGTTCTCTCGCTCGACTATCTTTCTATCTGCCAACCAACTCACATTGTATTTATGTACGAAACTGAAAAGAAGACAACAGAGAGACTCCACGCCAGGCAAGCCAAAGTCTTTGCCTTTTCTTTGCGGGTTTCTTCGTCTTTGCCATTTGTTTTCGCTCCTCACTCTGTCTGCCACCTTTTCTGTTCCTTACACTCTCCTCGCACAGCACTAGGTACCTACAGCACTCCAACAAGCATATATATATAATATGTACATCTGAGCACCCTTCTCCTAATGTCATGTCCACTATATAGAGCCACAGCAACATTATATAATAATAGTACACACAGAAAGAGCACGGCCAAAATAATCCACTAAATAACATCACGTTGCAATGCATACATTCACAGATACACTTACACAGCACAACAACTGCCTAGCAACTCTCGAGTGAAGAAGATTCCAGCATTTTTTCCACACTAGCCTTCGTTTTTATTTGTCGCACATTCTACAGATCTCACACAGAACATACATACTTATGTATGTCTAATAATCCTTCTCTTCACTCTAATACTGTTTCCCTTGCTTGGCATGTACATAAGCAGAAGAGCTACTTACATCTCTTCTCTCCTCTTTCTCCTATTTTCCTGAACTAGACAAAAAGGAATTCTCGCCCAATCTAACTACAATATCTATGCAGTAGTTTGATAGAAGAGACTTTAGAAAGGGAATTGGTGCCTGCCGACCATCACATAACATATCTCTACACTCTTAACTTACCTCAATTTCTTTTTCCTTGTTTTATTTGAGAGATGCGACTTTTGAGTGTTTTTGTCTCCGGATACTCTTCAGACCGATAATATCCTTACGATCAACTCGTGTAATCCGATATAGACACAAATATCACGTTTTTACACTTGAATTTAATATTTATGTCTGTTTTCCTATTTAGAAGGCTCAACTGCTCAATTTATACGCAGAATAACAGTTGTCTATACGTAGGTATCTACTACAGTTTTTGCTAGCCATTATCTTTGTCACTTGCAATGCCATGATATTTGAGATGTGTTTCTGAGCGACAATTTTATTATGTATGGATCCTACAATTCCTACAGTAGTTTACGACTTGTTATTATGCGTGTGAAAATAAAGCGCTTCCTTCTCTTCTTAGAACTCTTAATATGGCTGTGGCTGCGAAAACAATGGCAGCGAAGTCTTCCAATAAAGCTATAACCTTACTACGCAATATTAAATATCAGCAATTAATGAAAAATGACTCTTTTCATGCTACGCTCCACAGTTGTTAGTTGCTACTGGGCTCTCACATCCTTCGATTTCTGAAAGGTTGCTAAATTCTGCTAGTTACATGAATGTGTATTTACTGTGTAGTAACAATTCACCGTCACATGTATTCATCTCAGATGACCAAGCGTAGGCTAAAGGTCAATCCGAAAATCTACGAAATCGCTGATACCATTAAAAATCCCTAATCCTTTGCACGTATGATGTAACCTCGTAATTGGCATTATTGTCCACCCTTTAGTGTATAGGATGACAATTATGATCACATTTTTCTGTTATGAAGTTTTATCATGAATAGATACCTATACGACATGATGAACAACGAAAAGTAAATAATTCACGAGTATCTTTATTTATTCATTATTTTGTTTTATTACAACTTGTAATTGCATATTACATCCCTAGTACAAAAGTTCTAGCTCGTAGTGAATTAAAAAGGATAGATCACTGCTTATTGGCAATTATTGGATATCAATCAATTCTCTTGTCCAAAGGATTCTGCCTTTATTAGTAGAAGTTCATTGTTTTGGGATATGATACTGAATGACATTCCGTGGTCAAGGTTATTATCTTGAGAATGTGACGATATGGAACTGTTGTCTTTGGAAATTGTTAGTGGGTTGGCTGATGTCTCTTTGTGGAAAACGTTTGACTTCCCTTCGGGTTTGTCCACGTAATATGTGAATAATATCCAACGGCGTCACTCTTTTCTGCGTTTTAGATTCTTCTCAGATTATGCTTACAGTTGGCCTGAGAGTTGAGACTGATTGCATTATCTAATAGTCCCAGACGTTTTATGGCTATCGAATTACCAGTTCGTAGCTACTTAATCAGTAACTACTCTTTATCTTCTGCAATATAATACCTTCATGTTACATTTCTAAGCTAATGGGGTAGATATTAGCTTTCAGGTCCTTCGTGTACCGAATAATGTAGCCGATTTAATTGCACTACGCAGTTACATTTATTAAATGCAACATTTCTGTCGTACAAAAGCCTTTAGTCTTCTATTTCTAATTATTGTAATTTTGCAAGGCCATTTGTATCTTCATATTGTATTAATATGCTGAGCGTAAAGGGGAAAATACAATTGAGTTTGGATGATTAACAGAAATTTCATTCATGTCTGTTAATTATTTACTTGCTTTTTCCACATACTAATTGCTTATAACAGTTTTAAACAATAAATGCTAAAAAAATCGTTTTGGGCGTTTTAATTTCATAATAATGCTACAGGCATCAGGATAATTCCTATTTACGGCCATTTTAATGCAGTTATCTGCATTAGATGGCATTTTCAGAATGAAAGAAAGATTTAAAACGTTATTCCTAAAATTGCTTTAAGTTGAACAACTCACAAGATTTATGTCCCACTTCTCATTAACGAGTAGCTAGTGCTAAATATGAACAAGATTTGCAGAAAGTTCGGAAACCTTTCTGCGCAGTAAGACATGATCCTAATTTTGAGTTAATTACGCCACTCTCTTCTTTTAATTCACTAATTGCCAGCTGGGGAGCAATGAAAATGGTAATTTGAGCAGTTTAATCATAATTAATTCCTGATAAAATTTATTGGGAGAAGGAAAAAGGATTCTGGCAAATGCAAAATTGGATTTTTCAATTAGGTCAATAATGTTACATGTGCTTAAATCCTAGAAATGAGCAGAATTTATTGAATTAAGTGTAATTAGGAACGTTGAGCGATATATATTGATGTGCTAGATAGTTATTTTGAATTCCTGGAAAAAATCTCCATCCACAGAACGTTTTTGTCCATTAACTGCCCAAAAGCAGTCTCTAATGGATCCCAATTTCGAAATGAGACATATAATAAGTAAGAGGAACATAAAAATGTCAGTTTGAAAACGTTCTCATATCACGTTAGACGAAATAATAGTGCTGACGAGTACAAAGTAAAGCAAAAAGCTCTAGTAAAATGATACTGTAGCAATGTGGAAAAGGAGAGAAGGATGAGTAATAGCCAATGTGAAGTATGTGAAGAAAAGCCAAGGCATTGACATAAGATTTTGCATAGTTTTTTAACGTTCAACATGACATTTGCTGTTTTTGCAATGGGGAGTGTAATGTATGTCTAATCGCAGGTATAGAGACTTTCATGGTGTGCATAATGTGTGTGGGTGGGCAGAAGAGTATTGACAATGAGTAGTATGTCTACCTACAAGCAATGTGTGCGATGCTCCGTTGTGGACTCGACGCTGGCTATAACATGATATATTATGCAAGCACTTGAGATGCTCATATGAGCATAGCTAAGGAGATTACTATTCATAGAGCAAATGCAATGTGGGCAGTGTTATGTATTGTAAAACAAGTAGGATACAATGTGTGTCTACTTATAAATCCTCGTTGCTTGCATGGGAGTTTAGTTTATATGAACTAATGATAAGTATTTGTATTCCGTGAGAGTAATATCTGTGCTGTCTTTGCATATGGTGGTTGTAGGTGTGAAGGAAAGAGGAGGCAGTGGAAGGAAAGGAATATATCTTCCCTTAATACTTCAACTCAAATGGTAAAATCACAGCAAGAAATGTCGGTGACCTGCTCCCAGTTCCTTGCACATTGTTATTTTGCATATACGTCAGGTATTGTACCTACGTAGTTTGTATTATTATACATTCACGACGACAATCTCTATTGGCTCATGTCTGCATGGAATGATACGCAAAATGTTTAGCAAATGCTCTTTCTCAGCTATACACATATAAGTCATAATATACTATAAGGATATTGTGAGGATGATTCCGTGCATTGGAATCCTTCATATTATTCCTGTGATAATATTACTGTATTCTTCTCCCAGAGATTGTTTCTGAAAAGAATACAGTTTTTGCATTTACTTAATAACTCATTCATAGTTTCTTTACACTGCACACTCAATAATAAAATGAAACAGTACCTATGTAAATAAATAGTAGCGTGCAAATAGACGCCGTTCTCAACTACATTATATTTTTCCGTGCTTAAAGCCAATATTGAAAGCCAAGTAACACCTAGTTTATAAATGCTGTGTTTTAAATTACAAAATCTGTCTCTTGTGCATATCGCTGTTAAATAATACACCTACCACATGTACACATTACTTACTAACAGCGGAAACTCAGCCCTCATGTAATGCTGATCATGTTCTTTGTGAACTTATTTATGATGCATATGAACCATAGGAAGTATTATAAATGCACGGGCACAACTACCGCCTCGGAATTAAACACCTCTCTCCATATACATAAATATAAAGGCAATTATAGATATGCTGATTTTCAATTGTGCTCTATAATTTCCTACGTTATGTAAAGGGTGCAAATTGAAATAGCAACTACACATTCATCACTCATAGCTTAACAAATTTATAATTATGGTCACCTTCTTTTACTAGTTATTAAAGTGTTAGCTTACGTGTCCAAGATTTATTAGCATTTTGCTGCCCTTTTCTGCAGCGTAGCAAATGCTCCCTCTCCGTTTACTCCCTAATATGAACCTATAAATTGTTTTCGATTGAAATTGAGCAAGTGAAAACTGTTAGAGTGGGAATCTGGCAATTTCTGCAATAATATTCAACCTATAGAGATATACATAGTTAGTTAGTATACAGTAACCCCCCATTTAGAGAACGGATTTACCGTTACAGAAAATCTCTTGCTAAACATTTATATTGGTTTAGAGTGGTTGACCATGTTAAAACGCGAGTAAAATTATTTACTAGTCAATGCATATTAAATTCACAAAGCTTTTAGTGTTCTATTGGCACTTTCCCATACTTGCAATAAACGTAATGTTAAGCAGCTCTGTAGCATTACTTCATAAACACTTACAAGATCGTAGTATTTATGGAGTCTACTTGACTCTCATTTACTATACGACTATTAAAACGTTTAATATTTCATACTACACGTTCACAGAATAACTAAACATGAGGAACGACAGTTCAATAACTTTTCTCGCTTTAATATTTTTGCAGATGCAATTAAACCCTAGTAACTAAAATGAAATAAGCTACTAGGTTATACATTCATGGGAAATAATAGTAAACCTAGAGACATTTAGTACCATAGCCTGCTGAGAAGTACGTACACGTCACTTTTTCAAAAAATTTATGGACATATCATATTTACATATCTATTTCTAATTAAATCCTAATCCCACTTTCAAAAATTGGCGTCGACAAAGCAATAGGCTAGAGAATCATTAATTGCAGTGGCTTTTTATTACATGAGAGTTACATATACTTAATGGATTGCATAATGTTATGATTTATACTTCTGTGCTGAATATTAATGTCTACCTATTTATTTGATTTATATTTACTTGTTTTTCCTTCCATGATTAGCAGTATGAATCGTAAACTTGATATTGTTGTAATATTCTTTTAGGATGTCTGCTATAGTTATTTATAGGAATTGTAAAATTATTCCACATTTAAGTGTTTGTTTCTATTTAGCAAAGTTCAATGCACTTATTAGGGATTCTATGGCATAAATTATTCGCCGAATACCAAGAAGAAATAATTTTCTACTGTTTACTCATTTGTATATCTTTTCATGCCATTACTCATTGACATAGTGAAAATGTTAATGTACTCATAGTGGAAGTTATCAAAATTCATTCATAGCGGTAGTTATTTTATTGCCACAGACATTTCTTTTTTGAAAACGTAGTAAATATAGAGCGAACTCATTGTCTGTAGTAGTCTGGAGTTTGATATTGTTAAAAGGACATTAGTCTAGAAAGGAGGGCTGTCTATAATACAGACATTAGAATATCAAAGTTCAAAGTTCTATCTCATGATTTGCATGTATGATTGCAAATGGGGAATAATGAACTCAATGATTGTGTAATTTTTACTGCAGTTCTCCCTACTTCCTCAGCGGCTCTATTATTGACCAAAAGGGAAAAAAATTAGCTATTCAAAGAAAATCATGTTCGTTTAACCCAGGCAGCGCTCCTCGCTCCAATCAGTTTCACAATGAAGAAAATTCTTTGGAAAAGTCAGGCAGGCAGGCATATAATTCTAGCCAGGGATTGTGTTCATCAAAGGTCACTCAATTAATTATACCGCTATGTAACTTGCAAGTTAACTTCCATATTCTATGTATCCATAATAAAAAAAATCCATTTACCTTGCTTTAACTTATCAAAGTATAAATAAGTTGAGTACAAATCTAAAGGTCTCCCCTCAACAATACTTACTTAACGTATTGTAGTACTAGCTCTGTGTATACATAAAGGTGAGGATTATATCACACGAGATATATGGAGTGCCATTGCTAATGCTTTTTTAAGTCAGTACTGATTTTTCTTGATTTTGACACATGTGCAGTTTAATGAGGCATGTATGTATTTATAACATTACAGACAATGTTACGCTAACTTGGGTGCATAATGTACTTGATTTTTTATGTCCCATCTTTGCAAATCCCCTTCGGATATGATGTGTTTATGCCCTTATAGCTCCTGCCTCTAATCAAATCGTAAATGCAGTTCTTCTGCTAAGGCATTTTCCTCTTAGCACTTCATTTGTTACTTGAGGTTCATTTCCTGGATGTATTTCATCGCCTTTCGTGTCCTGTCCCGTCAAATGCAATTCTTAAACGAGATAGCAGAATGCTCGCTATGCATGCATCCTACAAGACAACTGATTTACTTACAACAATCAAAGTTACAGTTGAAGAAAACCCATGTTCCTTATTATGACTCCCAATACACATACATCACTTTGTTTTTTATAAACATTTTTCATGAGGAAAAGGAAGTTTCCTGTCAATTTTACTTAGTTCCATGACATCCATGAAAATGTACTCGGCACACGAATCAAATTGACTTCATTTCATTTCTACACACATATTTCTTAATGAGCAAATATTTTTAGAGACTAATTTTCTAATAATTTGCAGTGTAGTTTACAGTTACTTTGATTTTAACGTTCTTTCCGTCTAAATCCTCAATATGTGCAACCTGTGACAGCAATTCAGAATAATAATCCCAAAGGTAATTTCAAGATGTATTAATTTCCCATGGAATTTACATAGTTTGGCCTTAGGTAGCTATCGAGTTACATTCGTGGAATGTAGTTTTGTGTCAATTGCAGCTTCTGACATTTAAGATTGGATGCTTGATTGAAAAATATTTTTAATTTAAAGGCATTGTATCTTTCTTTGTTTCTCAAATATTTCACTCTTTTTATTGCAAGTACTGCGAAACAGCAATTTATAAATATTTTTGACCACAAAGTATCATTTTTATTGCATGCAATCGCTATCAAGCAAAAATTGTTAGAGAACATCATTCAAAATGCACAAAGGGATTGATATGTGGAGTTTCGCATTTGATATTAGTAGCAATGGTGATGTAATGCAATTACTGTATCAATATTACCTATCATTATACGCAATATTAAATGTAATGCATGCAATTTGAAGAATTTTCTTCCTCCAATATGGCATTCATTTTTCTTGTCCTGTTCAAAAACAGTACATTCGGCGACGTAGTAGTATAGATTACATTCCAAAAGGATATTTTTATATAAAATGCAATTATAATTCCAATCACGTTCATCCACCTTTCCACAACACTTTTGACTGGAAAAAAGTGCACAGTGCATTGTGCAGAATATCTATACAGCTCAGTTGAGGACGGTATTGTAGGGAGCATGGTTAAAGTAAAATAAGCAATGTAAATACATCACACCCCAGAAAACTCTTCTCTATTTGGTTTGACTCGACTCATTGGTAGAATTTAGTGGCCGTGACCATGTCAAATACGTAATAGTCTCCTCGGAGCGAACTTATACTCACAGAACTGTAGTTCTTTTTCAAACCATGTCTGTATGCACTCTGTTTGTTGTTAACTTGCAAGTATGTGCCTACGTAAAACTCTTTTCTATCCTATCTTGGGATACTGTTGTACTCAAATGTGCTAAAGGCACTAATTTATGTAAGATACGTGATATTACTGTGACGAAGCTGGACAGCACAACTACCTAATTGTATTTGTAGACAAGTCAGTATTATTTATATCTATATGATAATTTAAGAGACGAAAACCGTAAATAAATAGTATTAACTTTAGCTACGAGTAAGAAACGTTTGTTTCTAAAAATAACTTCGTAATCCGAATAGGGCGCAATCTCTTTTCTTCATTAGAAACCCTGGTAACAGAGTCACAGTAGATAATATTCATAGATAGTGCATTTATTTGAATATGTGTCTTTGAATGTCTTTGAATATCTTAAAGCATTTTTAGGAAGGATAAATAGTTGACGATGCATAGCAAAGAAATATAATTCGCAGATAATAATGTGGAACTTGAGCATATATAATACTATACGTCAATGTCATTCAATTTCTTCAATGTGAAGTTTAAACTGAAGCAATGCTGAAGAAATGTTTAAGTACCTAATTAGAGTATGATGACTATTCGATGTCCATACGGTGCCGGTAGAGATGAATTATCAATCTGTGGTGACACAATAAGTACTATCAACTGACTGGTGTGTGTGAGCAGAATATTGACGAGGAAATGGAGCCACATTTGTTGTTGTACATATAGCACGTGTATATGAAATCGTGTAGTAATGTTCGATGTGTATAGATAGGTTGGTTATTCCTATGTTCTTAAAAGAGAGTTAAAAGCTGCTCACTCCCACGCGAATACCAATTCAAAATTGAAATGCTTTTTACTAAAGTGTCTAAATAGGCACTTGCATTTCAATGACTGCAACTGGAGCAGAGAAAGACATTGAGAGAAAGAGAGTTGATCTCTATCTGCCCGCTTGTGCCTTATGTGCATTACGGTGTACGTGCTCCGAGGAATCAAAAATTGTATCAGTGTTTCACGTGTCTAAGAATTAACATCGACCCTTCTCTCTTCTTCTTCTTCGTATCGTTATGTACGTAGCTGAATTGAAAGGCGAGTCTGTCCAAGAATCTTGCTCACAGGCTAACAACTCCGAAATCTAATGGTGCTCCATTACTAGCAGTAAGATAACTGATAGCCGGATAAGAACTTGGGATTCCTCCACTTCCTTCGTCTCCTCTCCTCGCATCGTCCTACACTCCGATGAAGATTCACCTTTGTGATACCAAATATCAGGCCGTAGCAAAAAACATCAATAAACCTTAGCAGATCTCTATAAAGTTCTTGTTGGGAAAGTAAAACGACGGATAAGCATTCTCTACACAACAATTCCTCTCTTTTATGCCCACTCACTACCATCAAATCCTAATATTTTATTCTTACTTTGTAGAGCATGTGCTTTATGTAATCAGAATAGCCGATGAGTTAAAAATCACAGTGAAAAACACTATCAAATCATTGTGTAACAGATAAAAACCCATCAAACTATACGTCGCAGTCCAAAAGATACAATTACAATTTGTACCTCCTTAAAAGCCGCTAATATATATATAATTGCCCTTTCACTCTGCTTTCTCCCGCATAAACAGAAAACACTAAATTGCCTGACACATTTAACCATGTTACCTACATAATTACAAATAATTTAAGAAGCAACTATCTGGAATAATGAATGCTATAATCAACTAAAATAAATTGGAAATAACATGTGAATTCCCAGGCAGACGACGGGACTCTGACATAGATTCTTGCAGAGAAGACTAGATGAGTAAATAGAGAATGGTGAAGATGTTTAATTCATGTATAGTTGTGTTGTGTGATAGTTAGATAGAGAGATGCTATAATTCTCCATAACACGAAAGTACATGTGAAAATTGTTGCACTACTCCCTTCAGTAAATATCGGAGTTGTTGTGGAAAAAGGGCGTTAGGATTGTAGTTCTTGCTCCACTTTGTAAAAAATGGAGATGGGATGGAGGAGAAGTGATATGAAGCTGAGAAGTTTGTAAAGTAGGTGTTGCAGCAGCAGAGTTTATGGAGAATTGCTTTATCCTTCGCCGCATTCTCCTCTTCTCCAGCTTCGTCATTGAGCTGAGATGAGGACGGAGTGATCATATAGTAAACAGTGTGCTTAGATTAAAGTTAAAGAATCTCCACTGAAGTCAGTTAACTTATATGTAGTCATGATGGGCTTATTAATTTTGGCATACCCACCTGTCTTTCCGAGTTCCAAACTCCCCTTTTGTCTCATCTTCCGACTGAGCATCTTCCAGTTCTCTTCTGCACGCTCACCTATGCATTATGTATATCTCGGCGCTGCTGTGAGGGAATCGTAAATGTGCTGCGAGTTAGTCACTGTAAAATAGCCTCACCTTTTCTCTAGCGATACACTTAATAGGGACGTTGGTGGTTCACGGCATGGCATGCCGGCAAGTTTCAACTCTCAGGATAATGTTCACATTGTTCTTTGCTTCAGGTTTTTAATATTGAACACGATCTCACATATTAGGGGGGATACGACCGCTTCGTGACATGCGAGTCAACATCCAAAGCTACTGCACTCAAACATCATTCCATTCAGCAGCGTCGTAGTAGATCCTTCTTTTTATCTCATCCTCATATCATCATTCTTAAAATATATAATGTGTAAAGTGTTGTATTTACAAATATCTCATCAGTATAAGAAAACACAAATATAAGAAAGGATCTTTTCAATATTTCAATTATATATGTAATTAGAGAAGCTTTAAATTCTAATGGAAGACGCTATTGTCACATCGAGAGTAGAATTTCAGATTAAGGAAGATAGTGATAATATTAATATGCATGGATTAGAGAGGGGATGATGTAGAATAGGGAATTTGATTTTAAAATGGAATTGGTGAGTGTACGTGCTACTACGCTCTTATTTCTTGTTTTTATGGGTTGCATCTATCTAGGGTGTGTCTGTTGGGTGACCGATCCAGAATATTTGTTTATTTATGTATGTATTCACTATAGCGTTGCCATATTATTAATTCTTTGCCATTCCCCAAGTTTTTTAATTCACTCAGTGAGATAATCTGCTTGAGGCTCTTGACTCTTCTGCTCATGGTTACGTGATATGGATATGTAGGTACCCGGAGAGTGTATCCACGCCGTATAGCATTATATAATCGCCTGCCATGCATGCCACATAAGAACAAGAGCAAAAGTCATAATCTTTTACAACTCTGCATTTGATCATCTCAAACTCATATAACAAGAGTGCATATAGGATCTGTACTCTTATGTTTATTATTACCTTCACTATAAGATCAGCTATATATATGTATATATATATGTGTATATTTAAAATGGAAACCACTATAGTGCCGCCTAGATATATATTATTTAAAGATATACGACTCTGTTAATATTTGTATCAGGTAGCTTTCTTGCTACTAATCAAACAGCAAAAATAAAGCTGTCAGATTGGTCAGCCTCTGATCTGGATTGGATAAGAATACTGGTTTAATTTAAGGGCAATGTGTTTATGTACTGTACAATACACTGTGACTATATTCTCGACAGACTTATCCATGTTTCTTATCTAGAGCTTAGAGCTCTGTTGTTCCTTTTGGGAAGGTTCAGGAAGATAACTGAAATAAAGTTAATGAAGAGTATGTAGTAGTCGTATAACTATATGGAATGTGTGCAGATATATAAATGCATCTGTAGGAATGCTCCTACCTTGACAATTTATTATTCTTACATCAGGTACGCTACGTATTTATTTATTACGCCAATATTCAGTTAGAGTCGCGAATTGTCTCTCTCTCTGTGTGTTGTAACTATTTATTTAATGAACATCTCACTGTTAGCTAAAGCCAACATAAAACATCAAGCAGGTAATAATAATGATACGGAGAAGGAGAGAAAGAGAGACAAGAATATCATCCATAGTAATGTATACATTTGTAGCTACTACAGAGTACACATGTACACAGTGCAATTTATGTGTCTAATGCAGTGTAATGATGGAGAAGAACAATATTTACTTTAGCGTAATAAACGAGGCTAGGTAAATGTCTGTGTGTAGATAGGCAAGAGATAGACGGAGTTAGTTGAGGATTGTGAGCTCTGATGTTTTGTGCTGTGATTTGGATGTGCCATTATCATAGATAGGGTTGGAGGAGAGGGAGGCGAGAGTGAGTGTGTGCAATGCAACAACGTCAACGTTACGAGAGTAAGTAATGCATCAGGTCAAAGGCACAAGAAGGAGGAAGGTCCGTGAACTTGGAACGATTTGGCAAAGAAATGTGAAGGAATGAAATTGAAAGGAAGCTCACTTCCATAAAAAGTAATCTTGGGCAGTACCTACTCCACTCACCTCACTCAGCCCAACACTTGCCTAGCTTGCCATGGCTCGAATACAATCCTCGACTTTGTTCAATTCAAGGAACACACAACACACAAACTCCTATAGCCATCATCCTATTAACCAGTGCACATACAAATGTCTATGAATTAATTCCTACTAAGTAAGTAAGTACATGAACCAACCGTAAGACTCACATCGCAATCAGCCTGTATCTATCCAAACCGCAGCCAGGTACGTACAGCGAGACAAACCTGGCCATCTCTTCAGATTCACACACAGATATACACTCACCTTGTCTTACGGTTACACATTTTATACACAAAGTATACTCCATGCTCTAAAACTCTCGTACTCTGTTACAATTCATTTTATTATATTCTGCATGGATATATGATAATATGATGTAGGTGCGCAGATATAATATTGGATAATAATTGTGGGACTTGTTCACAGTCTTATGCTCAGTGTAGCTGCTTACAGGTTCCTATGCATTATATAAATATATCTTAGTAGATAAGGGGTAATAGCTATCAAGTTATGCCAGAGATCTATGATGTACTTCCTTAGTTGATATCTCAAAGCATTTACATATAAAAGTGACTACCCACATGACGTTGACGTGAGTGAAACACTTCATGCCTAAGACCTAACATTTCAATTGTCAACATTTAAATCACAGACGCAAATTCACTGCACAGTCTCGAAAGCTTTTTTAAAGTCTACCAAAAAGTTTTCCTACTGTCCACACCGTTCCTTTATTCATCTGTCTACTTGTCGGGAATTTGCATATGAGCATTAATAATATACACATGATTAACTATTCCTAACAAGGATAGAGGCCTAAGTGATTACTGATCGTCTGCCTGGCACAGGTACACAGTAATAAAGATAACACAGCATAGCAGTTGGGATATTCGGGTCCGAGGCAAACTAAATGGTGTCGACTGCTACAGGCTCTTAATAAATATTAATATACACTGGCAGGGTGTAAAATCAACAAACTATATCACTCAAGGGAGAAGGAAACTGGCAATCACAACCTTTATCACTTTTCTCAGCAGCAATAACCATATATATTTCTGTGTTATGATTTTTCTTCTGGCCAGAGATCCTTATCTGACTTATTCGTTTGTGTGTATTCTCCTCGTCTTAAAACAACAGCCAAAAGCCTCAGAGAAAAAAAAACCTTTCCTTTGGAGAAATTAGGGACTCTTAACCCTTTTCCATATTATAGCCTTCATTTTACTAAGCATTGCATGAATGGCGTGATTTAAATCACTTAAATCTTTTTCTCCAGTTTTTACACTGCACTGCCTGTGCTTGATCAACCATGTGCATTTCAAATTATGCATTTAAATAAGTTTATGTAAATTGGTGGATAAAATTCATTTTGAATTGTCTGCAGAAATGCCTACCCATGTAGATTTCGATTTTGACAAGATAATTACAGTGGTGTATCAAGTATCAAGATTTCTTAATAATTCCATGTGATCTCAACAAAACATGTTATTAAATCCAGCATGTGCTTCTCAGTATTATATCAGCTGAAAATTATTTTATAATAACTGTATTCCTGAAGTAAACAGTTCTCATCATTTAATAGCATAGGATTTTATGGAGGTACCTACACTGTTCTTTGTGTAATATTTTAGTTTTTCTTTAAAAAAGTATATAAGTTTGGAGTGACGTAAGTCACAAAGTGTCTATATTTAGACACATATGAGATTATAAATGATAGGTGTAAGAAAAATGAAAAATTGTGATCACAAAAGAAGAGGACAGGAATAGTAGATATATAATTCGGTGTTTTAGTGCCTTAATCGGTTTTTAGGACACTACAGCAATCTGGGATGGTATATAGAAAGGATAAATTGATGGAGATGCAGAATGGCGTCTAGGTAGTTAGTTGGCTATCAAAATATGTGGACAGGGCTGTCACTGTTGACACGGCGGCCATGTCGTCTTGTCATGCTAAAGTAGAGTAGTGTAATGTAAGGCGAGGAGAAGGAACGGCTCTAAAGTGCTAAAGTCGAGGAACTGGAGTAGGGGAAGGAAGAGAGTGAGCTAAAGTAAAACAAGGGAGAATAGTTGGCTAATGCGTGTATCTGGAGTAAGCCGGAGGAATCCGTTGTCATGTCACAGTGTGCAGGCAAGGCAGAAGGGTGTAGGGCACTCTCTCTCTCCATAGAGAACGCGTAATCTATAGCTTAGCTGAAAGTACAAGTTGAGTTGTTCGTTGCTTTAATCCTTCATCTCCTTACTAACCTCACCAATTGAATCCACATTGAATTCAGTGGAGTTAACTTGACTTTGAGTTCATTTGAGAGAGACGATGAGTGAAAGCTCTCATCTCCCTCTTTATCTTCGCCGTCTCTCTATTCACTCACTTCCCTCATTCATTCACTCTCTCCGGCCTACAATAATGTAAATCCGCGACTGAGGAATGGAGCTCCGTAATGTCTTCCCCACCAACCACTGCTCCCAATTTCCTTTTCTTGGGATTTATATTATTAGTAGCTACACCTATGCAATATCTAATGCAAAAGATTCTAACCCTTGTAGCATCCTTTCCATGCACATTCAAAGCGACATCACATTTCTTTCAGAGCATTCTGGATCCCACAGAACTGAACTACTATCAAATAATATGAATATTCTCTACGCTTATGTATTCCCCTTTTAGGTTAAGAATTAGTTTCGTATTTGCTATTGCATCAGCTTACCCTTAGTCAGTGGTGACTAGGAATTGCATCCTCGTCTCATCTTCCTCGTACTCCTACTCATTGGCATTGTATATTACTATATCGGGAAGAAATAAAGCTGAGAAATATATAGAAGCACTTAATGAAGATTAAAGCTATGGGAATGTGTGTTAAGGTCTAAGGTACTTGAAATTGCTTAAACTTTCATCTAAATCTCAAATGCTAACAGCCAGGATCATTCTTCAATGTAATTAAATTATTTCTCTGGATTAAAACAATATTTGAAATCATATCTCCTTGCGTTCCCTTGATCTAGCGAGAATAATGTTTGTAGTCTGAGGTGTAAATTATCCACAAGAAAGGAAGCTGCCACACTTTAGGTTTATTTTACACTTGAGAAATAAATAAGTGGCTTGTCGGTGATAGTTATGCCGAGGATAGACGAGTGCTATTTATTAGGTACATTGCTGCTTCTTCTGGTTTGGATGCCACACCGACGTTGCTCGTCATTCAAATGCATCTTTGGCTCCGTGCTCTGTCCGTGTATGTTGAGTAGATGTTTATGAGTCTGTAGTGTGACGAGTGTGCACAAAGTGAATTACTAAACTTGAATTCTTCCACCCCAGCCACACAAAAAGGGAAAAGCAAAGGAAGGGAGTGAGGGAAGGTTGTGAACTATGTACATGGTGCTTCGGTTTGCAGATATTTCACGTAGAGCCGAAGTCGGAGGAATCACTTGGTTAGTTAGTTGCTATACGTAGCATCCTCACTCTCCATGTCCATAGCTTCACTACTACAAATTGATAAGCTCCGTCTGTAGCCTGTGTACTTTTAGGCTATGTCCCTGCCTCGGCATTTCCTCCTGGCATCGCCGCTACCCAACACAATTTCAAATCTAATAATAAACTCGGCTCAACTTTTAGTTCAAACACTCTCTGCCATTCTCACAAATTTTACTTGCCACATACGGAGAAAATGCAATTTTAATTTCGCCCTTCTACCATTATAGCCATGCATCTCTATATTTATATCCGCATACTCACGCAACGCTCTCTGTCCTCATGGTGCTACAAGGTGGGAACATTCGTAGTTACCATGCAGCTACGTAGTCTCCGTCACATAAATTCCCGCATTCTCATTTCTCCTCCTTTGTACTGCATGAAAAACCCCTGAAAGACATTCTGGGTCCCGTACATACCTATTGAATGTTCTTCGACCTCATTATAGATTCCAAATTGTACTACAATGTCTCACATGTCTCCACCAGCGACAATTGTTTTCTCCTTGAATAATTCTGCAAATGAACTAAGGGATTTCCTGTTGGAACACACAAGGAAATTCTACGTTAAACTCAAGCAAATTTTATTCTTTTTCTCTGATGGAAGGATACTATTTTTCTATGACTAACAAAGAAATGCAAATTTAATTGTAGGAACTATTGTCACACATCTGAATAGAATTGGAATCTGCGAATAGAATTAAAAATGGCCGTTCTCTGTCGGCAGCATATTTCTGAGGTATATCCATGCAGACATATTGCTGAATGTAGAATTCAAATTGACCCATTTCTGTATTGTTATATATGATGTGTACTTTGTTCTATGATGGGTTATGTAATAATGACGCTATTGAAGATCCTGCCAAATTGGTTTGTTTTACATCTATACAGATGTCAATTGCAATGACAAATACAGAGGGAGTGTAGTGAGATCACTTAGTTTGAACAAGGTATACATGCTGATAATTGTTAAACTCCAAACATCATTAAGTTGACTTCAGTAGGTAGATTTTCTCATTGATTTCAATTTGGCTCCAGAGAGAGTCACTTTGATCTCTTCTGGTTTCTATTACAAATATAATACTATGTCCAATGATTGTGGGCCCCAAAGAACATTTGAACGGAGATAAAAGGACTCTCTTCAAAGTAGATACACATCTGTCTCTTTCCTGGAATCTCCTTTATGATAAACAAAGAGAAATCGTCAACATAGATAAATTATGGTTTACTTCGTTTGAAACTAATATCTCGTCAAAAGGGAAGCTTTTGACAAACTGACGTTTTGATCTGCTATCCGAATATTGTTTTCAGAATTTGACTGAACATTTAAAAATTAGCAATTGACACAAAACTTTTAAATCTTAATCCAACGGAGTATTGTGAGCTAATACTAAATATTAAAGACAGATTCGGTCGTTTAAATGTTGGTGGATTTGTGAAGTCTATATATAAAAATGTTAGGCATTGGAATAAAAATTGCAAATGCTGGAATTCTCAAAGAGGAATTTCCATTTACAGTAGTTAATGTTTTAAGAGCATGATTTCATTGCCTACAATTTTGAAATTACTTTATACAAAATTTGGAAGGGTATTAAATAATGGAGTTAATTCTGGTAATTGAATGAGTTTTAACAATGTATTTATGCGGGGCGTATGTACTATGAGTTGGGAGAAACGTTGCAAATGTTTTGATACGTTATTAGTGGAGCCATTAAAAGTCAATGTTGACTTTTATACTAGCCATTCCGTGGGATGCTAATAAAACAAATATTGTTTCTTGGCTGAACGGAGTAAAAGAGAGGAATAAAAAGGTTTTGCATGGTGAGATGGATGAGAGAAGAAAAGAAGGGTGGCATATTGAAGGAGTCACAAGGGTACGAGTAGTAGGTGGTAATAACATGGTAAACGTGTGTCGTCGTCGCGAAATGATGTTTCACGTACTGTAAATGTAGAGTGCAGAAAATTAGAGTGTAAGTAACATCATTATGGTCAATAAAATGTTGGCTATTCGCTACACTCGTTACGCAGACTTGTAATCCTCGACTGTTTTGTGACAGTTTGAAAGGTTATAATGGCTATATAATGGAGCCAGAAGGGAAATAATTGTCTAGTGAGTGGATAACACATTTAAAGATGACTGAAAAAGAAATAAAATTTAGCGAGGCACACATGGATATGAATGAGGATGTGTCTGTATAACTTTTTCCTATGTGAGAACTCAGAGCTCAGAGATCCATTACTCTACTTAAATCCATTTTCCTGCTTTTATGCATCTGCCGGCCTGCACTGCACTCTACGCCTCCCGTGCCTCAAAGCATATACTTCAAGTTATCATAATATAGATTTATTATACGATGTGGATTGAAAGTTTATTGCTGCACGCGGAATGGGGCATTAATGGAACTTCTGCTATATTTAGCTACCAAGCAGAGTAATTAAAAGTCAAACATCCCGTTTCATGGTGGGGTTCGCAGCATTTAGCAGAAAATTATTTTTATAAAGCGTCAAACACACTGAACAGAAATAGATGCGACATAATTCATCATTTAAAAACTATCCAAATATTTATAAACTGAAATTAGTTAGCAGGCTATGTATTTGAGAAGTGTGAGTTTGAAAAGTGACGTAACTCTGTTATTCACAATCAATAAAATGCCAGCAAACATCCATCGTTGAAATAGAAATCCAATCTTCCTAACATACCTTGCTTATTTAGCCGCTTCTTTCTCTCAGTCTCCCTTGTCTCCTTGTGGCCCGTGTATTTGCATTAAAGTGTCATTGTCATACGATGCAGAGCAATGAAATTCTGTATGTATGCAAAGGGAAAAGTTTTATTCCGTGAAAACCTGACATTCTTCAACTTTGACAAGATAGGGATTCCATATTCCATCCATCTATGCACCGTCTAGATCCCCAATGGAAATTCCCTCGTATTCTCTATCATTGAAAGCTATCACGAAGATAGACAGACAGGCCCATAGCTTCAAACTTTTTCATCTGAAAATTTTCGACGATACTCTGTTCCCTAGCATCTTTATATAAAGAGTCCTCCTCGTATATTTTATTTATCTCCTTGCTGAACGATAGACAGATCGAATCTACACTTTCCATGTCTACATGGGATATCCACCCACTGGCGATGAGTGAGAAATAAACGCGAAATCTTAGTTTTTAATTTGAAGAAAAAGTATTCATAAATCAGCTTATTATCACTATTTTATTGTACATAACACTATTAGATGTTAATATCCAAACTTTGTTATACGTGTTACAAAGTTCCCTTAGACGCCTATTTCGTACGTTATACTCACTCCTGTGGTATCCGAAAATAAATGAGACTTCATAAAATGAGCTCATATAAACATCACGCAATTTTCTAGTATCTAATGCTCTGAATGAACACAGGGATGATCTATAACGCAGAAAAGAGAGATATAAAACGTCCTGCTGTTAAATTATATTGCAAAGGATAAAAATAATCATGATAGATGCTTCGCTAAGCAGAATCGTTTATAATACCTAATTGATAACAGGGAACTGTAATGCCCGAAGTGATAAAACGCTCTAGGAAAATAATCTTCCTTTTCATTTCTGCTATTTTAGATGCATTTAATGTAATGTGGTTTAATGGTTAAAGATAAATTCACTCCAGATTTTACTCATTTGTCATTTCCAACTCCATCACGATACAACAATGTCCATCTAGTAAATGCATTGGTTGAAAATTTGAGTTACATAATCAGTCGGATATTTTTTTGTGGATTTCTCTACACCTACACTGGTGTCCTTGATTTACTTTGGTTGGAAAATGGATGAGGTGATGATGAGAAAGGAAAAGATTTGCAGGAGAAAAGAAATGGGAGAAGACTTAGAATGAGAATCTGTTTGTGTGAGCATGCAGTATCTAAATTTACAGCGTCGGATACAATAGAAAAGCGTTGATTGAAGCCAAGGGAAGGCAAACCATAAAGTAAAGCAAAGGTTGAGACTCAGCTCAACTAAAGGAGATTTAAGTTAAGTAAGTCAGACAGTGGACTCGGATCGTCTATCTGGGCAAGCAATCTTAATCTTCTCCTAAAAGCTGAAGAAAACTGGTGACGGGGGGAATACGTGACGCAGCATGATTTTCCTCGTCCCATGTATTGTCTATTATTAGGGGCATTCATCTAGTTGATTCAAGCTCTAAGAAAAGGTCCGAATTTCTAAATTATGTCACACCATTGGATAGAACTGGGACACTGGAAGAAAGCTATAAAAAACAGTCAAAATTATTATGCATCGGAATTTAAAAAAATATTTGCCGCTTATAACATTGAAAATCAAAAAACAATCTTTGAAATGTTAAGCCAGTAGCATAGAGAGCATTATAGTTGAGATAGAATGAATCTTTCCAAGATTAAACGGAATTTAAATTGAAAGAGTATAGAATTTCTGCA
>JAAAYG020028610.1:0-16107 GCA_009936455.2 Tomocerus minor
AGCCTTTTTTCAATGCTGGGATATATTCGAGGTTACAACAAAATACGAACTGCCGCGAAAAAGGTGAAGTAAAATTAGTATCATTTAATTTCAAAATAGTGCTGTTTATTCAATAGCAGTTAGTACAACATAAACAGTCATAATTTCGTAATCCAATTTCCAACAATCGGGTATATAGACTGAATGGATTAATAATAAAATGGCAATAACTAATTGAACTACGACGTTCGTCTATTTCAACTACGTCATACAAAAGCTTTTTGTGGCTCATTTGTCCTTGTACAGTTAGAAGTTATTGGGTATCGATGATTATCTCCACTTAGTGTAAGCTATTGTAAAAAAGTTAGAAAGTCAGCAATTTTGCGGCACATGTACTCAGATTTTAGTAAATATATATGTTGTGTAACTTACTTTGAAATAAATGTATATTGAGATTTAAAAAATGTATTACGCCTTCAAATTGTCTTCTTTATTTTCGTATTTTCTTTGGATGTATATTCACAGCGCAGAGGCTCTGTTTTGTTCATATAGATGTTTACCAATTAATTATCTTTATTTCCCTTGTGGTTTCTTCTGAATGGATTCATGGTTGTTTCAACTACATACATATATACATAACGTGTACTATATAATGACAAAATTTTATGCTTCATTGTTCAAAGGTAATGATTAATTTGTGTCACTTAAATAGATTTCCGTATTTACCACTACAATCATGCAGATCACTGCATACGCTAATTGTGTTGTGCTAATTCATACCGAAGAATAAACACAGATTTTAAAATGCTATTTGACAATGAAAAAAACCATGTACGGTTTTTCTTGAAAAATTGTCCTATATGAAATTTAGAGACGTAGATTTGTCTGGGACTACAAATTATTTGCGTTGGATGAAACTTCTTGGTGGGCTATAAGCTAATAGTGTACTTATTCAAGTTATTAGTCACACATTTTCAATTGATAATTTATATTCAATTCGACTTTTTCTGCTGAATTTGACTACCAGTTCCTTATTTTCTACTGCATAGCTAAAATAAAACAGATATTCTAGTACCAAGCATTTTCATAAATAATCTGTCGTTCCATACGTGTATGCAAAGCTATTAATCCGCCGTTCTATACAATAATCAGCATATTGTGTATAGTTTGTAGTTTGTACGTGTCTTAGTGAGTCTATTCATTCGAAAACAATTTTCCATGTGAAATCAAGTGTATAGTGTGTAGGTTGGATTTTCTCGTCTGAAATAGAAATGGAATTTAGACAATATTCGCTAAAGTAAATTGGCATGGAATTGAATTGAAGTTCACTTGTGTCTGCTGCCAGACTATTGGCAACTCAATGCAACGTACGTTCGTACTCCGTTGTTTTCATGAAAGGTACACAGAATGGCTGAGTTCGTCTGTGCGGTGGCTTTGCCTGTCTGGTCTGGTATTCCCCATGCATCAGTCCCTCATGTGCCACCACTTCCGGAACACCTTTCTTCCGTTCCTAGTTCACCTGGACAAACCTTATCTCCAACAGAATGGCTCTTTAACTTTGCCTTTTATTCCATCCATTCATTCTACTATTTGACGTACCTACCTTACCTCTAGCTCTCCTTCCACAACCTCTACTCAGTCTAATATTTTCCTTATCTCTTTCCTAAAGAAGCTACAATATTGTTTAAAGCATACCAATACTCAAAGCCTCTCGAAATGGATACTTATACCAATGATAACATATGTGTCTTAAACTCTGTTTACAAAAATATAAAGTCTATCTTAACACAATCCCTACAGTCCATTGAATATAATTTCTTTAGAATTGCTATTGAAACATATAAACAACGGAAAATTCTACAAAAATGTAATTAAAAATGCAACTTGTTTGAACACAATATAGTAAATGAGAGCAAAATTATTTTAATGTGTCGGCTATATATTATTTATCACTTTCTGTCAATTATCCTGCTGTATAAGATGTTGTGAGAGAAGTAGTATAATATGCCATTCATTTTTTCCTGTATAATTCAATGTTCAATCACATTTTTTCTAAATGGAAATTGTTGTGTCTGAATTTATATTTAAGACAAAATATTAATTTGAGAAAGAATAATAGTATGTAAGGAATACAAAGCATCTCTGAAATGTGTGGAGTAGAAAATAGATTTTATTATACAACATCAACGAACATCTGCTGTCCTTCATTAAACTTGAACTGAAGTGTAACAATTGGTTTCCCGCATCGGAAAATATTCCTTTGTGCTTTAAACGCTGAATGCCTACACAAGTACAATGCTAAACAAAAGCCAAGGGTTCAATTAATTAATTCCAGAGCAAAAGGAATATTACAATAAACAAATGACAAAACAGGTCTTTATGTCTACATAGAGATCAAAGTAACCAAGTTATGTGATGTAAAGTTAATTGTATAGCAATGGCATTTAAAGGCTGACAAAGTGTTTATTCTGTCGTCATGAACGGCTCGTTACGATTTCACTGACTTTGAGAAATGTTCCTATAGCCATAAATCATTCAAGAAATAGATCACCACTCTGGAAAAAATCTTGAGTGGCATTGTAGGTGGTAGGTATTCCCATATTGGGTATTTGCAAGTCTCCAGAGTAATCATAAATGTTACGAAAACTATTGCGTCGTCTGAGGAGCTGTAGTGTTTAATTGTATTGTTTGTGGGGTTATGGGGTCGGCAACGAAAGACACAGTGAATAAATGATATAATTGTGATGTTGTATAAATAATTGGTGAATTAAACAGTTGTATGGCTTAAGATAATGCTACAATAATATGTCTGAGCATCACTTTTACATTTTCTTATAAAGCAAATGCTGCGATGTATTTTGTTAATGTTAACTCCACCTTGAGCTGTTAGTAAAATGAGATGATATGCCCAGTGAAGTATAGCAGAGTGTTATATATTTTGCCAAGACTCCGGATGGTGAAAAAATATGAGTTCTTCTTAATTCAGGAAGACCCAAAGATAATCGCTTCCGCCTTGTTTACTTGTTGACTTGACTAATGCCTAACCCTTTCATTTTCATTCAGAATAAAATGAGCTGGAGTGAGTTTTTGTTAGGAGAGAGCAACCTTTTACTAAGCACACACACAAGGAGGACAGAATAACTCCAAGTTGCTATCGTTTCATGTGGTTCGGGAATGGTGCACCGCATACTAATAAGAAACAGAAAATACATCCTTCTAATCATCCTCTGTCTAATAGTGGATACGGGCTACCCACACATCAGTGCGTCTCACAACTTCACAAAAGAGCTAACAGCAATGCCACAGTAGCAGTTCCACACTGGCAGATATCGGGACAACTTATAACATGGTCATAGTCATGTAGTGTATAGTTACATTACAGGGTTACACAAAGTCCACCCTTTATTCTAAACAAAGGATTGCGTTCCTTATACTAAACACAAGCCGAACAAAAGCTAGAACGGATGTACAGTGGTATTTGCGGCCCAAAATGATCAATCAGGTAAATGATTTTTCCTAATTATATTTTAATACCATTACGTGGGACTTGTAATCTTTATAATTTTCAGGATACAAGTACAGGATGTAGGATAATCTAAGAAGCAGTCACATAATCAATATTCTAATACATGCGTTCTATTCAAAACAATCAATAAATTTGTACAGCCCACCAAGAAATTGTTTTTACCTTTTTTACAAATTTCGAATCATTATTACAACCACTTATGAAATGAATAATAAAATTTGCTACACTGTCAATATTTAGTTATTACTTTACAATTTTTCTAATGAATTTTGTGGACTTTTGTGAATAAGTAAAGAGAAAGTCATACTTTTAGTCGCCATTTCTAATTGAATATTCCAAGTAACTATTTAATATCGACGGTCTTAAAATTTTTCTATGGCTTAATTATACGATAGTGTAGATTAGGAATGAAACAAGATTTGCTTTGCTTAGTAGATACCTGTCATTTAATATGAAATCCTAACTAATGGGTGTTGTTTTGTCAAAAGCCTGTATGTTCAACGTTCCTTAGGTACCGAATAAACAATATTACAACGCCTTAAAATGCATACACAAATGTATGGAAATCCCTTTATCGGGTGTCCTTCAATTCACTTTCATCCATGGATAGTTTTGCCAGAGTTAACATAAGATTAGCCTATTTTTAGGCATACATTGTTACTCTTACGAAGCACTTTTACTAGTAATATAGTACCATGTATTTTTATGTGTCCGAGTTCTCACAACAATCTACCCACTGAACAATAATATATAAATTCATTTTTTATCACAGTTCATCACCTTCTCAGTTTCACACAATAATTTCCGCATGATCTGTCATCCTTATGTAATTTTTATGTCATTGGTAGTTCCATGGATGTATATTAAGGAGAGTACTAGTAAGTAATTCAGAGACTACATACAACCAACCAATATAATGTAAGAATCCTTTCATTTCGAGTAATATTTTCATTCAAGGACGTATTTAGATTGGGAACGGAGACACGTCCCAGTCCCCCAAATCCAAGAAAAAGAGGTTGTATTTTGGAAAAATAGTTTCAAAATACAAAAATTATGTTTCCGCTTCGTGAGTGTGCTATTGATAATTAATTGACTTAAATTAGCAAAAGTTTTGGAGTTAATTTGGTTGGTGTAAAATGTACAAGTTCGGATTTTCCAAATGAAATAAATTTTTAAAAATAATCATGTCTGCTACAACAATCGTCGCAGAACTATCAGAATCTTCCTGATTATTGAAAAATGAAAACTTATTCCTAAATATTCATTATTTCCCATTAACAAAAAAGAACTGAAATAGAGGATACATTTCGACGTAAAAATTCAATTTAAATATACGGTTAGGTAGTTTTCTTTCCAACAACCGTCGACCTGATTCTTCGTGAAAATTCAACATTGCTTCATTTATTTGCTTCATATCAATTTTGCTATGGCGACAAACAACCCCCTTTGTCTATTTACATATATGAACTGTTTGGGAAATAAATCCGTTTTAAGAGCTTTTGAAGGACAATAAAATTTAATCTTACATGAAATATGATTTTATATGTAACGCGTAAACTTCTGACCCTTAACGCATAACGGAAACAAAGATTTAGAATTTCTTAATGCAACTAAGCATTTTATTTCATTAAGCCACTTTGACAATTGACAGAGCACGGTTTTGGTTATATTTACACAACTACTAAATACAGCATTTATTTAGTAGTATAATATCTAAAAGATATCTAATATTTTGTTATGTTTTATATTATTTTGTTACGCAATATTTGATTTGTAGACGTTACGTGGTTATTGTTGTCAACGCTTAAAATATTTAGCAAGCTGCTCCAAAGTAAGTACATAGTAGATAGTAAATGCGTTCAAGTATTTACGATAGAGTTAACAGCTTAGTTTTATTTAGCTATAAGATTTTTTATTTATTTTTTGCGAGTAGAGTAATCTTCCGAATGGGCACCGTCTTTATTTTATGATTTTGGTAAAATCTTTGATAAATTGTACGCGATAGGCATATGGCTATAAGTTACGTTTCACTATGGTTAGTTTTGGAGTCAGCCGAAAGATACCTAATAACAATTTACGAAGTTTCGATTTCTCAAATCTAGTTTTTGAATTGACATTGATTGCAGAAAACTAATAAATCCACAAGGGATCCTGTCGCTATTGACAAAATTAATTGAGTACCTATGTCTCCGAATTGACAAAAATTTATTTAACTTGCCTCTCCTTCTATAAATGCAACTCACTTATTATGTTACAATAGTCTCGCTCTATTGTAATTAATGTTTTTTTTTTAATTATTACTGATGATTTTAAAATTTACAAAGCTTTTTTCAGACTGATAAACGCACAAGATATTAATAATGTACTTCTTCTCTGCAGTAGACGATAAAGAGATAGGAATTACGAGGACAGACTCTTAGTGAGTAGTTACAGTACATTTAATGATTACACATTTATTATTATAACCTGTCCCGATTTTCTATATTATACTCCTCTAAGTTTTACCGAACATTGTTCGACATACTAGCATTGGAAATGCATTTTAGTCAATGGAATGGAATCGAAGAATGGCTCTTCCTTGAATCTCCGAATTGCACAGTTTTCTGATAACCTCTCTTGCTTGATCAGCAGGGAAAACTGTGTGCGGTGGAGGCTCCAACTAAATTCAAAAATTTCATTCTTTAATTTACATATTTTCAAGACATAAGCTGGCTTAAGTAGTCAAGAAATAACATGCTCTAATAATTTACGCGTCTGGAAAAATAGCAACTCAAATCGTTTTTGCGAAAAAGGGATTTTAATACCGGTTTATTTTTACAATACGAATTCCTTCTCACTTTTTTGGCCTTATCAATCTGTATTGACTTTATGAAACTCGCTTATTTAAGAATGAATTTACAACTATCAAAAATTCCTAGGGAATGATTTTATAATAATCAGTACAAAATTATTATTCATAAACAGGACTTATTTTTGTGATAAAATTAATAAACTCGGTACTGTGTAAAAGAAATTATACCCTACAGCTTTACGAAATAATTGAAATATCATGATATAAATTAAAAAAGAAAAAGAATTGAATCATTACTTGTCCGGAAGAAACCAAATCCATGAGTTCTTGCAATTGTTCAAGGGAACCTACATCCACGGCCTTGATGGTTTGTTGCTTCTCTTCAGCTCGTCGGCTGAATTTAGGCAGAAGTCTTTCGGCTACTTCAGAACTGATTAATACGATTCCACCCTTGAAATATTAATTACCCCAAAAGTGTGTTTTAGTAAACCATCTCCTGGAAAATGTTGCTTCCATTTTGAATTTAGCAGATGAGTACCTTGCTGAGACATTGGAGAGAACGATGGAGACTCCTGGATGTTGTTCCAAAGTCAATTACTATATCCACTTCCCCTTCCAAAGAATTTATGGTACGCTCAATGAGCACTTTCTCATAGCAGTCTTCATTCCACTGTACGACATTTACGCTGTGGAAAAATTCATTACATATTTCATACAACTCTGAATAATATCCTCCTTTAATTAAAACCGTTTCGATTTTTAGGCAAAGAACTAGGGATCCTTATTGAAATAGTAAACGTTGATATTAGAGATAAAGGCTACGAAATAAATAATTACTTGGCAGCTTCTTTAGCCAGAAGGATTCCTTCGTCACGAAGACAAGCTACAGCGAGTAAAACTTTATCACGGACATCATTTAAGTAATGCTGGGCCAATCGCAAAGCCCAGAGAGCTAAACCTCCAGTTCCTACCACCAAAACTTTGACACGGCCTGTTTACACGTAAATTTGCATTCATGAATATATAAAATTAGCACTTGTGAATAAATTTCTTTAAAACAGCCTAGCATTAGCAATTAGATGTAAATTAAAGAACAATAAAATGTGCTATGCGTACCAGAATCTCCTTTGTCATTTATAATCTTGATAATGTGCTGCTTTGCCACTTGGATGGTATTCATAGCCCACAGGGCTCCGGTAGGTAACATCGCTGCTACACTTAATTGCATCAGATCTGGAACTTTCACTAAGAATTTCAGCTCCGGGACTGTGATGTATTCAGCATATCTAGGGAGTTATTTATTTCATATCAGTATATGAATGCAAAAGACCAAATTTACTTGACTATTCCGTACAAATTATCAGTGCGTTTAATTATTTGTAATAGTAGCACATTGAAATCAATCTCATCTTGCAGAAAAGAAAAAAAACTACTGGGTTGTTTTTCACTAGTATTAAAGTTAAATATGTCAGTGCACATTGAATTAAAAGTATGAAAATATTAGGAGCACCCAAGAGTCGAACTTGGACACCGTCTCAATATGCGCTGAAAAGCTTTAATAATCTCCAGTGCGGAAATACATTTAAATATCAATTCCACTAATTTTATTTTCTTGAAAAAGAATTTACTTTGAAATAGAGTGCCGCCGAAACCATGAATACCATTTTGTCGTTTAAATCTAAGACATTACTTCAATCAGTTACTTGTATTTATGAATTGTAATAGAAAACTGATGGGCAACATATTGTTTTTTAATCACTATTTTGATTTTTTAGTAAACGTCTCCTGATAGACACTTTTTAGTTTTCATTAATATCTATCAGTTCTTTTTTGTCATAAAATTTTGATTTTGTTTCTTACCCATGCGGTACTCCTTCATAGGGATAAACAACAACTTTATCTCCAATTTGAATATTCGAATTTGGACCAATTTCATCTCCAAGAGCCTCAACTATTCCAGCAACCTGTATGTACATTAGCATATGAAAACAATGTTACAAATGCAATCATTAATAAATTCATGCAAATCGATGTACTATTTTATTTCGCATCTAAAAGTTTTTTTATTCTTGTTAAGCAATTAAATTAGAAATTAGAAATCATACTTCATATCCAGGGAAAAGGGCAGCGTCTCGAACTCCGTAATGTGACGGATTTTGAGAAGAAGAATTCTGAGATGTGGATGAGGCTGACGCTGCGGCTCCAAGACACATTGTTGACACGTCGCCAGTAAGGCTAGTCAGGCTGGGCATGCTGGTGAGGCTAGAAACGCTAGTTATACTTGTTTGTGAAGGTGTTCTTTTCAATCTGTAACAAGCCCCAGCGCATTCCACCTGAATATTTAAAAAATATAAAAATATGCATATCACTTTTCAAAAAATTAAACGTTCATGTAAGAAATCTTGGAATGCGGCATAGTTAGCATAATCCCAGGGAGGTTATTATAATAGGGAAAATATTAATTACAATTCCGAGTTAAAATTTTCATATTTAAGTATTGGTGGTAAGGTAATCCACTGTACAAAGAGGAAATATGGATACCCCTAATCTGTCCATATTATCCAAAAGCGTAATCATTGATATCTAGAACACGTATATGAAATATTGTGAAAGGAAAATTTCATTGCTGACGCATTCATTTTTAAATTAAGTTACAGTACCCAGGCAGCTATGTGAACGTTGTATTGTAATAAATGATCTTCAGCAAAAAAGCTGCATTTTTCCTCTTTCACCTTCACTAATAATGACAAAGGTTATTCTATTTTTGTAATCACAGCGACTTGGTATATTTATCAAGACTCATTAGTGAATATATGTTTCCCATATTGGGCAATAACTCTCTATGAAATTATATTATTTTCTATTTGTCATTACTATTAAATAGACTAGTTCGGCTATGACCCGTAGATAATCCCAATTATTATCTCCATGTGTCCAGAATACTACATATAAATGCTATAAATGTGCTTATATATTTTCAGCTATATTGCATTAACCATGATTATTGGTTAATTATACTACCAAGGTATATTTACTTAGACATAGAAATATTTAGCAGTAGGTAATGCATTGTGCAATCGAATTATTATTAGAACCGAACGTATCTATCCGAATAATAATCCTATGGATTTTTTTTGCACACACGACACGTACAATAATAGGCTTTTTCGTTTTATTATTCACAGCAGGCCGGTCAGTCTGTTTGAGTACATAGTACTTGGTTAGTAGTACCACTGCAGAATCGGTCATATACAGTAGAATTGCCATATATACTTCCCAGCTATTCGTAATATTTTATTTCATAAATAATTTTCTGTGATGTAATTGGAGAATCTAGCATTCAACCAACAAATTCTTACTGTTAA
The DNA here is from genome assembly GCA_009936455.2 of Tomocerus minor. Lineage (NCBI taxonomy): Eukaryota > Metazoa > Arthropoda > Collembola > Entomobryomorpha > Tomoceridae > Tomocerus > Tomocerus minor. The sequence goes on from JAAAYG020028610.1 coordinate 9,662, forward strand.
TGAGAAAAGTAATTGTTTTCGTTCATCTTTGCCATAAAAGTCTGTTAGCGATCACTATTCCTTAAATGAGATAATTTATTTACTATGATTTAGAATGAAAACATTTTATATAGTCAGCACTGGTAGTTTAGTCCGGTAATGACTGGAATATTCATTCATTTTAAAAAATAAATGAAATGAAGTTTAAATGCACGATTTTAGTCGAAAATCTCTGTGTTCTCTCTTATTTCCAATATTTTTCTCAGAATTCTTACCATCATGTAGCAAAAACACGCATATAATAAATACACAAGTATAAAAGTTGTATGATAAAAATTATTAGCTGATGCTCACCCGAATGCGGGCTCCAGATGGGGGCACGTCTGGAACAGGGACATCGAAACTGAAAACGCAATCCTTGAACAGGGGTCCAGGACTTTCAATACTCACTTGTCTGCATAATTTATTCATGACTTGACTGGGCTGATTTGGCATACTATTCACTCGACCCCTTGGATATCAAAACAAATATTTAATGCATATACAAACTCAATAAATTATTTTCATGCCTTATTTTAACTCATCAAAATACCCTCCTCGTGAAATGAAATGCAATGAAATGAAAAGGCCTCTGCAATAATCAACTACCGTAGAAAAATTTTATAACAGTGAAAATACTTTTCCTTACTGATGAAGAAATTTTTAGAAAGATAGTAAATTTTAGAGATTGATGCTCATATAGCTAGTATCATTTTAATGGTTTAAAGATATTGTAAATTTTATTAATCGCTATTAAAAGGGTATTGCAATGTTTTTCGTTTATATTTATTGAATCAGACTGTTTCCTCATGTAGCGGTAATTTCACAGCTGTCAGAGCTGTCATATTATATAAATCGATAAGAAGTATGAAAAAAATGCAAGAATTTACATTCACTTATTAAAACACTTATTACATGATTAAAACAATATGGGAAATAAAATTAGCTAGACATTTTTTTTACAAACAGAGATTACTATCGGCTAAAAGGGAAAATCGCATGGGATCGTCATAATTTCCTATCATCTGGTTTCCACTTATATTCGACATTTTGAAATATCCGAACAACCATGTGCATTTGATTTCTGCTTCACAGCAGACGCTTTCCAGACGCGAACGAATGCACAGGCAGCAACCAAAAATAAAGTAGGTCAAGCACCAGCACTGATCGTGCTCAAGTCGTGCAGGGAGAAACTATCTGGCTGCAAGAGAGCTCTTTCTTCACCCGCTTATGTAGGTACACAATCTATCTCTACAATCTCGTATAGGTACTGTATACTCTACACCATGTCCCGAAATCATGTAGCCATTCCTTGGAGACTGTTGGCTTGCCAAATCAACTGGATTGTATTAAACTTTTTTTAAAACGGATGACTCTTTAATCAAAATCATTCTATTTACAGCAAGCCAAGAAACGGTATATTAGAAAAGGAAGAGGAATCTACTCAACATTACAATTAGATATTTATAAAAGTGGATCCTTTTAGTGATTGAAAAAAGATGTTCTGATAGAAAAATCAGTATTATTTAATCATTTTCCGTAATTGCAATGCTATTTTTTAAAACATTTAATTGCTTTAAAAAGAATGCTCTCCTCAAGAACTTAAATTAGGGAATTGAAGGCATTGGATTGGAATTAGTGCTGGCTGAATGAGGTATGAATGATTAAGGGACACCCTGTGGGCTGTATAGATATTATGGTAATTTAAAATCCCTGGAAAAAGAAGTGATGCTGTTGTAGTTGTTGCACTTACTCCTGTCGTCGAGTTACGACTACGAGTATAGCAACAAAAAGTAGATGAAAAATTATTTGTAGGCTCTAGATATAGTCGTAAGGAGGAGATACATTAATATTGTGAAAACACGGTAAACGTACAGGTTGTATCATTGTGTGGCAATTGTTATATTTCTACCCCTCCCCACCCGTGCCATTTAGCAATTATGCCGACATTCTCCTCCATGGATTTTTCCCGATATTCTTTCAATGTCTTGAACAGATTTTTATATTTCACTTATCTTAATATACCTATGTATATAGGACACTATCAAGACATTTGAGATTTTTTTACTCACAAAAAATATAATTCAGTTTCCAGATAAAAGGAATGCGAATCTCGATCTCGGTGTAAGTCATAAAAGTAAGAGTTAAGCTATAGCATTCCATAGCATTCGAACATATCACGCACTTGTATACATGTATGGTCGGATAGAAAGTCGGAATGTATTGCGTAGAAAGCAATAGGAAAGTGAATCAAAGGTAGCAACAGTCCCGTAGTAAGGAATTTTCACTAGGAAGGATGGCTTAGGCATTCTGGTCTATAACAAGGAGAAATTACGTCGTTGATTGGTAACATTAACTTCGACATTGTTTACCGAGTGGTTAACAGAGAATTTAATTGAGCTATATTCTACTTGGTAATAATATGTTGTGTGTAATAAGTTGTGTTAGCGATACTAATTACAATTAAATTTTAATTAAATGAGTGATTAAAATATGCAAGCAAAATATTAGGAATTAAAATCAAGCTCATAATGGTTAATTTTATCTTACTTTGCCCCTTATTGGATATGGATCGGGGTTTCCCAGCGTTAAGTGTTAGTTTGTGTAACACAAAATGCAACTACTGTACGAGCTAGGAGAAATTGTAGAAAAGGTTCTAGGCACACAGCTCACTACAATTCAAATGATATTTATGTTAGTCAAAAAATGAAATGTTTTTGAGAGTAGGTAATTTAAGTGTTACCTAGATGAGCCTGGGCCGCCACTCCTGGACTGGTCAACTTTCTCTGGCATTTTTGACACTTGTGCACTGAAGAGAAAGGTCCGCCGCTGTTGTCACTGATAGATCCTCGAATTAATTTCGAAAAACAATAATTATGAGCTTCTGAAAAGATGGAAAGTGTATCAGCTGACTGTGAAGGCAGTACTAACTGTGAGCTTGTCCTGGACTTTTATTACTGAAGATCGAGCGAGCGAGGACCCGGGTAGGACGCGAAAGCAGCTTTCACTCGTTGAACGCGTGTTCGAATCGATCCGTTCTATACAAGGTCTTAGGAAAGTTGTTTCCCAATCCCAAACCCTATATATAGTACATAATATTCCTAGCTTGTCGTTTTGTATACATTACCATCAACTATTCGCCGTAGGATGTAACAGATTACCAGCTATAAAATAACTAGCATTACCAACGAAGCTCAGTGCAGCAACAGCATCTGACTGATTATGTATATTTTTAGTTCTCTACAATTCTAGATTCTACGACTGCATGAACTGTGGACTACACGGCCTATACGCATGCATACCTGTTTCAATGATCTTCTAGAGGTTATTATAGTCATTAATGATGTACTGTGTTGCATAAAACTAAGATTTCCACCTTCCTATGCTTTAGCAAAGAGGATATAGTCTCAGGATACTAGAAAATAGAAACCTGTAATAAATATCAATCCATAATATGTATAATATCCTATACAGATATGGTCGATGAGAAAACAGTCAACTTTAAAAGAAGTTAAACAAGACATAAACTAATGACTTTCATTATTTTGATTGGTATTCATAAAGTCCAAGGACATCGCTAACAACCATGCTCCCTCTCCATGTTTTTGAATGTTTACAATTTTTTACTGAACAGTTGCAACGCAATAAAATGTAGCAGTAGCATCTTTTCTCGATTTAACTAACTAACTAACGTAATTAATGTCCATGTAGGCCTAGGAAGATTATATAGTAAGACTAAATTATGTATCAAGAAAACGTCAGCAATGACTACAAGATTTTGTCAATACGTATATTTATTTTAACGAAGTCAACATTGCATGTCTTGCCAAATTACGTACATTATTTAATATAGATAATCCAATATATTAAGGTATGAATATCTTGAACGGAAATTATGTAGAAAGTAGATTGTAATTTAGGAGCCGCTAAAACACAAAAAAATATTTTCCAATTAGCTCAATGCATACAAATCAATTTCAAATCTTTAGAAGTCGTGCCTATATAAATCTCTCAAGTGACAATGGGAAAGATTATTTACATCAAAAGTTACTAATGAAAAGATAATAAATTTGCCGGACTCTCTTGGAAATTAAAACTAAATTGGCTTTAGTTTATAATGACTGTAATTAAGAACTTCAAGACATGTTTTGTCTGCTGTGTTTTATCCACATTTTATGATACATTCAATGTTATTATATTTGATGGTAAATAATCTTTCCTTGTCACATGTATCTATTAATTAGGTAATGTAAAATGTAAAAATTACTATAGAAATACAATTTACACTTACACAATGATATTGTTGATAGGAATATGAATCAGCTTTACAAAAAATCCGATAAATCCCATGATGCAGAAACCAATTGCTGTGGCCATTGCGATTTTCTGGAATTCTGTAAAAAGCAATAAAGTATGTAGATCAAAGACATTTTTGTCAAAATACTTGGGCGCTTTACTAAAGAATTTAATTAGTGAAAAGAATCAACAGATGACAGATAGTTTAGATTTGGTATTACCTTTGCGATCTGGTTTGGTACAACGCTTCACAAGACGCAAGGAATCTTTAGCGAATTGCCGTCCCGGTTCCACAAAAGCCATAACTTGATCCATGGTGCCTAAAAATAGTTAAAAATCGTTAAATATTATTTGATTCCTCCTTGATACTGTTTATAGTGCTTGTTTTCCAAAATTAGTACAGGAATTGTCTTCCAGTGAAATAAATGTCCAATTGTTGACACCGAATACCTACCAGATGTTTGTTAAGAACTGTTTGTTGCTGTCGACAGATAAGAAAGAACTGTTCTCTCAATTCGTCAACTTTGCCTGCACACCTCTCACTTGTCTGACTTGACTATAACAGACAACTACGTTGTTACAGTTGTTAGACTCGTGGCTTGAGAAAACTCCACGTCACCGCAATAGTGCGCCAACAAGCAGATCCTACTTCACTTCACACATCACACTACAATAGTAGTATATAGTAGTATGTAGTCTATAATGTAGGTGATAGTATGCTATACATATAGCATAGAGTTAATGCAGGTAGGTATGGGTAAATTTAGAGACGCATCAGAAAAATCACATGGTATGCAAAAGTAAAGCCACGAAAATTACTTTACAGGTGTTTTAGTAGATATAATTTGAATTATCTTCCCCAGAACCAACGAGAACCAATGAGAATATAGTAAAATGACATCTACATTTCTCGATATTTGACACAGAAGGATTACCCGATGTGACCTCTACATTTGCCCATACCTACCTGTACTAACTCTATGCGTAATATGTCTAAAGAGCAGATATTATAATATTTGTGTGTATATACTTGTATAGTGAGAACTGAGAACCTTTACGTATAAGTAAGTAGATAGTGTTCGGTCTCTTTCTATTGCCACTGACACCACCATCATGCCACATGATAAAGGGTCATTGGGCAATACCAATGTCCCTATTTTTGACACATTGACACTTTTTGTTTGCTCAAGTGCCCACTTCTTCAAGAAAAAAGGAAGCGGTTGACCAATTGTGCAACAAAATGAATGGATTTTTCAGCTCATTAAAATTAGGTGTCCATTTAGATTGAAATATAACAATTTTATATTAACAATTTTCAGCAGTTTCTACTAACTATTTTAAAGGCAAAATAATTATATCGAATAATTTCATTACGTCAAACTAAAAAAAATACGCTTATTTTCAATGACTTCGAACTGAAAGTAAAGCCACATATTACTTTCGATGACTTCGATGAAAGAAATACGCCTAATAATTTCAATATCTCTGCGAACTAACAGTAATTCCACCAAAAACTTTTAATGCCTTCGAACTAAAAATAATTCTATCATTCAAATGGAATCCTTGTTACAGCGTTGAAAGGAATTTGCCGAAACTGTTAATGAAGTCTTAGTTTAGTTGGGAAACGATTTCGTTGAAATTATTCAGGTTTTTTAATTTTAATTAGATTTTGTCGGAATTGTTTCGAATTATTTGGTTATTTAAGTTTGAAAATATTTTGTCGAAAATATCCGTAATTATAGGACAAGTTTGAAACGTCAAATCAAAAATAACGGAAGCTACTCTCAAGTCATAAGAAATTACTATAATATTAGTGATTAAGTGTAAAAAAACATTATCCTCCCCCTCCTTGTAAAGCACAACGTCATAAATGCCGGTTCCTTATTAGGTATCCTGTGAGATCGCAAGCAGACCAATTATTATGTGAGGCCATTCTCTATAAGATAGGGTTTTGCCCATTTGTCTGTTTATACAGAGCATTTACAATTACGTATTATTTGCAAAAACTACAACCAGAGTAAAAGCATTTCTTAACTCCATGCCTATTGCTAATGGACATAGATGGGCAAAATACATAGTAAAGTATTTTGAAAATACTTTGTCCAAAATACAAAAATTTTAACCTTAAAATA
>JAAAYG020028621.1:0-16100 GCA_009936455.2 Tomocerus minor
TAGACAATTGTGGTAGGCATGCTCAGAATCTCCATCATTTTCTCTACGCAGCATGAGGACGCTTTTTTCGAAAATTTGATTTGTTGACTGAGATATGATTTTTTAAAAAAAAAAGTTTTAGTAAGAATTAACATGCTAAAATGTTTTGAGGATTTTTAAAAATTATTTTCAGCCCAAATTTTAAAAAAGTGGGCCTCATGCTGCGTAGAGAAAAATGGCCTCTTTTTTTTTGAGATATTGCACGATACTGCACGTTTCCCCAACATGGGTGGCTTAGGGGCAGGAGATTTTCCCTACTCAAACACATGAATTCCAAGGAGAGCAAAAATTTGTGAGCCATTCATTCACGACGCCACATTGTTTACGTTCAGCTGCTCGCTCACTGTTCAATGCATCTGTAGCACTAAAAAGTTATAAGCGTTTGAAATAATGAAAAAATAAGGAAAAAATTGACTTTGACACTGCATATCTCCGAATGTAATAGGAATTTCTGAATGAAATTTTCCAGATAAGCTTCTACTGCTGTAAGGAAGATTTCTTATGAGTTTCATAGATATCGTATTTACGGGGGCAGAGATAGCCCCGAAGGGGGGTTACATCCCCCCAAAAAAATTCCGCCACCAAAAGACATTTTCTAAAATATCTTTAAGTGGTATCCAACCGTTTTAAATGGTTTTTACGTTTTAAATAATATTGAGGGTAAATTGGGGTATAGCTGACTCTGTGGGCTGTCTCTATGTTCCATATTTATCACTGCCTGCGTATTGTGTGATTTGGTGTGATAATGTGAGCGCGCCTCACATTATGTATGAACAAAACCTTAGCAAGTGACTCTAGAAAATCTCACTTTTTGACCCATCAAGGTAACCTTAATGTACACTGTACTTTAATAGGATTTTTTGAATTTCGACAACTTCGCCAAGATTAGTGACATTTTTACTCTTGAAATTTTATTTGACTCTAAAACCAGACACATCAAGTTAAAACCACTTATCTCAACTCCTGTATAATCATAACCTTATGTATTAGTTATTAGTTTTTGATACGATGATGGCTAGAACAAATGTACAAATAGATACGCAGATAGAAATAACGTTTCAATAAATTAGTACTACTATATAACATTGCTTAATGATATACAAAGCGTGTATTACTAAGCATCAGATAGCAGATAGCATAAAATATTTTGGACAAGTTGAAACATTTTATTATCAAGAAAAAGAATTAAATCTTGCGTGTTTTTTAATTAGTACCCTATTTGGAAACTTTACAGAAGTTGTTTAAATTTGGCAAAAGAAATTAATATACTTCGGTTGAAATCTTGGTTGCTGCAAATAGCTGAAGGCATGGAATACCTTTCGGAAAGAAAAATCGTCCACGGAGATTTGGCTGCTCGAAACATATTATTGGCAAACGGATTAATTGCTAAAATTTCAGATTTTGGACTTTCTATACAATTGTATGAAAATACTGAGTACATGAAGAAGAAATCGGTGAAAATTCATTTTACTTATTGTGCCGATATTAAATTATACAGAAATATTACTTTTAGCCTTCAAAATTTATGAATTTCTGTATTTTTATGCTCAGATTCCTTTACCGTGGCGATGGATGTCCATTGAAGGCATTAAGGATATGCTATTTTCATCAGAATCCGACATGTGGTCCTATGGAATTCTAATGTGGGAAATATTTTCACTGGGAGAAGTGCCTTACCCAGGGATAAATTATGACCAAAGTTTTGTCAAAAAGTTGCAGAATGGATTTCGAAATACGTGTCCTGAATACGCATCCCCTAAATTGTATTCAATGCTTACCATATTTTACCAACAAGATTAAATTGCGGTGTATTTATGTTCACTTAAAGGGAGTCCTACTGTTGTAGTTCTTATGAAGTTCTAATATAATTTGGCACAGATACAAAGCGATGGAACGAGCTTGGAGTGCGGATCCCAAAAGTCGTCCGACGTTTGCAGAAATGATTGGGATGCTTCATTTGGCAGAAGCTGATGAAAATGATTTTGTGAGTTAGTAAATTATTAATCAGTACTTATTAAAAGGTGTCTAATGAAAAATTGTTTTTATTTTTAAAAATTGACATTTATTAGAAATTCACCGCTTTGTAAGAGTGGCGAATTGTGAATACTCAAAAGATGTTGAACACTTAATGATTTCGCATTTACTATTCCCCGCATTATCGTTTTAACTAATTATTTATGTTTTTAGGTCTGTAAAACGCTACACAATTAATTGTTAAGCATATACCTCAAAAATCTTTTCAACTAATGCTCATTACAAGTCCGTAGCTGGTAATTTAGTTAATGTAAAGAATATTATTATGTAACTACTTTCACTTAACTTTTGAGTAATAAACCTTTGTAAACCAAATATGTATAGTTTGCCGAAGTCATAAATTTCTTTAATGTACCATTTTACGTTTTATTGTTGTTAGTATAAAGTGTTTAGAATCCATCTATCTGTACCTTAAAGCCACAACTGGGACAGATAAAGGAATGTATTTCTAAGTATCTCAATAGTAAAGCTACACGAATAAAATTAAATGGGTAAACTGTTAATTAAATTAAGGTTTATGGAAATGTTTGCTAATTCTAATACTTTTTTTAATTCGTGAGCCTTCGAGTTGACTACAATTAAATTAATTATTCAACAACGTTCCCAGGAGCTTGACTTTGCTTTCATAATATGTCAATAGTGCTTCAAATAAACTCATCCTTAATATATTAAAAAAACTTGCTAATACTATTTCTTCCTCCTTTTTATACAAGAAAGAGTAATTTAGATACATAAGTTTGATCATGCTGAAAGCGGACCAGCTTTTAAATTAAATAATCAGGAATTGTCTGATAATATAAAGCTAGGTACGTATAATATTATAAACTCTATGGACTTCTATATAATTAATGTAAATAAACCGTTTGTAAACGAACAAAATATTACGAAGAGGGAACTTGCACAGCTTTTAGTTTATCTCTGTGGTATACGTACGTGTGTTGAACGACTGGAACGCAGTTGTGGTGATGAGTAGCGAGATGGAGGACACACACACACACAGGACAGACAGACAGAGTCGTTCATTTCCATAAAGAGAGAAAATAAAGTTACCTCTCAACGACGTTAGTGGTGGTTAAGTTATCGGTGTGATTTGCTTTCAATTTCCTCTTATTTATCATTTTAATATTATTATAAGCATTGGGAGTTCTTTTTGGCACAAACATTAATTACCTTATTTTAGCTATGTAAAATTCATGCAAGCAATTCGACTTACTTGATTGATAACGTTCTAACAACAATAAAATTAAACTTATTGCAATATTATATTCCTCGCAGAGCAATTGTTGATTGTGATAGGACAGTGCATACATTTATTTTAAAAACTTTAACACCCAAAATTAGTATAACATGACACAATTAATACGTATAACTCTTTTTTCATTGCATATAATCATCCCTATCGTCATTGTCTTATCAATACAGCAGGAGAAAGAAGATTGCTCCTTAACATTCAAAAATGACATTTTACTTCATGTTGTTCAAATGGCTGTCAATAGTGAAGTGAAATGTTTAAATCGTACGGAGATAGAGAAGGAGGAGAAATACATGCCGTTCTCTGTTGGTGGCTATGTAATATTGTGTACCGCATTAGATCCTATTGAATTTTATTTTGAAGGAGACAATGTAAGATCATTATTCATTTTTATTAGACATCACCTACATATATCTCCGTGTTCAGTGTCTTTTGATATTTTTGAAATGCATTTTATTAGGAGTTTAGAATTAATAAATGCCATATATGGATGCCAAATGTAAAATTACTCTTCCGATGCAAAAAATGCTAATTTATTTTACAAATTGGAAGGTCTGCTCTGACTGATTACCACTTTAAAATTCTGTATATTTATTTATAGATGACCCCACTAATGGAAATATTAGTCTCAAGATATTTTCCTAGTAATCAACAAACGTTCAGACTTGTAGGAGGAATATATCAAGGCAATACAGGAAGATATGGATGCCGCAAGATACATAACACGTCCTATCATAACTCTGCATATTTATTTGTATCAGGTGGGTAAAACCACCCATTAATTCATGCAATAACTGACATCATTCAGTTACAAAAGAAAAGGTATCTCCAAATGTACATGCATAGATTTTTAAAACTTAGAGTAGGTAGCTGTTGAATTTGATTGTATGCAGAGTATTTCTTTTGCTTCTACTGTTATCTGCTGTTCCTGCTTTCGGTATAATCAATTGCCTTGGGGATTTATTAATATTATTCATTGAAATTGAACTTTGTACTGAACTGATTCAGTTTTTTTTTACATATTTTAAATAAGAAAATAGAATCTCAATTGTAAAATCCTTAAGTTCTTTTAATTGCTAATTAAAACAAAATTTCATTTTTCCAAATCTTTGAGATCACAAACACTCACAAAAATTGTAAAAAGTAGTTTGTAGAACTCATTAACGGGACTTTACCCAAATATCAAATCTGTGAATGTTTGGTTGATTTTCTTCGATATATGAGTTCTTTAATTTTCGAAATCAACGACTCGAATTAAGTTTACCTTGGTATCTGGTAGGGTTACCTGGTGTCCCTTGTTAGTTATTTAGGATTTTTTTCCTAACACACATTCAGATTGCAAGCAATCGGTCCAAAAAATATGTCTAATTTACTTAATTTTTTTAGTTTTAAAATTCATAGTTCGTTGTAAAATTAATAAATTCATTGAATTTTAACAGAAACGGCTCCGCCGTATTTACTCCAAAGTGGTTTGACACTTGAAATATTCTGCGACGAAGACATCATTCTACTTCCTTGTAAAAGTGGAAATGCCTTTTCATCAGTACATTTGTACAAAATAATTCGAAATAAGGTAACTGGTACATTTAGTAAACTAAACAATTGCTATAAGCAAAAATTCGGATATATAGTGACAGTGATTTAAATTATAATCCTTTATTTTAGGAACTACTAATGGAGAATTCCAAAAATTCTTTATGGTATGATCGTACAAAAGGTTTCTATTTGAATACAACTTCTTACAGTAAAAACGAGCTCTATGGTAAATATATTTGCCGAACGGACACAAAAACTGACTATATAAAATTTAATCTGCATCCTCCGAAAGGTATTTTGTGCTACTAACTCCGACTGATCTATTACGAACGTTTGTTTTGGAAATCGGAGACGAAATTATTAATGGTCATTAAAAATACTTGTTTAATTTAATGCAGGTTACCGTGTGTCCCCAGGTTCTGATAAACTAGAGGTAAGACCATGGAGCTCAGTTCATTTAAAATGTCAAACGATTGAGTTTGTTGGTTTCAAATGGGACCATGAAATTCTCAAAGAATCTGATGTTAACATCACCAGCAAAATAAAAGAAGGATCAAAATTGAAAGCTTCTCAAGAAATAGTAATAGCAGGAAGTGCGCTTCAAAACCTATCGACAATAAATATTTCCTGTGGGTCGCATCACAATTGGATTCTTACAATTAACGCAGGTGTGTATTGTATTCGACATACTTATCGAATCATGTAAAAACGATTAACTATTAATTATATCTACGCTTAATATACAACGACTGGATTCTAATTAGACGGAGTACATCCGGATGATTTAAAAGTGCAACTATCAGACTCAGCACACTCAATTAACTGCACTTCGCCGAAAACCATCCCAATGTTGACTATTTTGCCTTGTACAAACAGATTGCAGTGTGATATCAGAACTAGCTGTTTTCAAAGAGTAATTTACCTTTAATTTCACATTGCCGTAACCCAAACATTTCCGAACTACATTGACTTTAATAATTTCACAATATTTACATTCTATTTCGTTACAAATTATTAATATGCATGCGACCATAAATATTTTCTAATAATTTTCAGCTAGACGAATGTACTGACATCGTTAAATTCGAAGGAAGAAATGGAAGAAGTTGCTTGACTCAATATTGCAATTATATAATCTCCCCACCTTCAGCGGGCGTTATAAATTGTTCAGACCAAGATACTGTGAAAATAGTTCAATATTTTACAGGATTTGACAAAGTTCGTTGTAAGGCAACTTTTTGTTTTTTGAGAAGTTTGGTTTGTTGAACTGTATTAATTATTTCAATGAAATTTGTAGATCAAGTGGATTCTTATGCTCCGATGAATTCCTTGTTAAAACTGAACTTGAGCCAAACAGAAGATGTGATTTATTCCGGAACGCATTTTGTGTCTACCTGTGAAGCGATTGGATTCATTTTCTCTCAAGAAATTGTTTGGGCGTTTGGAATGCGTGATGGAAATTTAGTACACTTAGAACATAAAGGTTTTATGATTTTTGCTGTTCCCATTTAAATGTTCTTATTATCGCTGTTTTCATTGCTTTATTTTTTCATACGTAGTTGATTGCAACGACACAAAGGAGTTAGGGCCATGGGAACTTATTTCAAGAACATCATCATTGTTTGCCTATTCAACCGACATCGTCAAACTTTTCTGCTTTGTTCCTTTAATTAACTCTACAGACTTATGGATGAATGTCTCAATGGATATTGAAGTTATAGGTTAACCACGATGTGCCATTATAAAAATAAGATTTTATTCTAATTTAAAAAATAAACTACATATGTGATGTTTATTTTATTATTCCGCGGTAGACCGATTGTGGTTTTTCTATATTTTTAGAATCAAAGATTCCTGTTATAATGAATGAAATGACTTCATACGTATTTAATGCTGGGGACGCAAATAAATATCTAATTTGCTTAACGGATGGGACTCCTACCGCAGAAGCTACTTGGCAAATGGATAACAAAACAACATTATTTGTACTTTTCTTTAAATTATTTGCTATAAACACTACTAGCATTCAATTTCTTTTCCAATTAAATTGAATAATTCATTTAATAATTCGTTTGAATATGGAGGAAACTTTGACTGTGACAAACAGCCACAAAGGAGTCGGAGTGTTAAACTTCCCAGTAGTGAATTTGTTTCACGCAGGATATTACACTTGCAGAGCATCAAATTTTCGAGGAACGGCATTTAAAAGTTTTATCGTCACCGTGGAACGTAATATTGCCCGCCAAAAATCTAAAATGCAAATAACATTTAAATAATTCGATTATTTTTGAACTGCAGCAGTAAACTCGATGGATAACGGTGAGCAAAATTACAAAAAGTTAACCATCGGGTTAGGAATTGGTGGAATTTTTCTCGCGTTTGTATTCCTTGCTGCTTTAAGATATCTATGTAAATCCGTGCTTGATAGTAAGGTAATAATTAAAATATTGGGAGAAAAACTAATTTATATGATCGAAATAACGTAATATTTGATTGATTAATTTAAAAGAAATTGCTTCGTGAGTTATCGACAGCAGAAGTTGAGGGATTTCTTAAAGGAGCTCAGAATAACAACGAAAACTCCGAGGGTCCTTTAGCGTTACCTTATGACCAATTAAGATATGAAATATCAATGGATTGCTTAGAAATAAGTATTCTCACCTATACAATTTGACTGTCAACTTCGTCTTTGGAAAGTAGATGTAACTTACTCAGTTGCAACTGTATTTAGGTAACAAACTACTTGGAAGTGGTGCACATGGAAAAGTTTTTCTGGGGGAACTGACTCAAAACGAAATGAAATTGAATGTAGCTGTTAAGACTTTAAATGAAAATGCTGACGTGATCTACTTTAAAGCTCTGCTTTCAGAATTGAAAATTATGATTTACATTGGACACCAGCAAAATATAATCTGTCTTCATGGAGCACATACAAGTGAAATTCGAAAAAGTAAGCGATAACTGAATTCAAAATCGTAAAATAAACCATTCTCATGTTAATACGATTCATATTTATTGCACAGGAAAAATATTTTTAGTAATGGAGTTTTGCCCAAATGGGGATTTATTGAACTTCTTGAGAGAGCACCGAAAGGACTTTGACAATCAAAACAAAGCAATTCCGTAATTTTTATAAAAACTAAATCTTCATAGAATCAGAATACGTAGGACTAATGTCTTTTTCACTGTAAATCATGCGGTTTTCGCCGATAATCATGTTTATTTTACCGTAAATCAATTGCCGCTACATATTTACTACCGTTTTTAAAATGATTTATTTATTAGTCTGATTATTTGCCACCGAAAATAATGAGAAACTAAATAATATTGATAAACTGTAACAACACATCAGTAAAAAGTGCTCGTCGTTTATAAAAATGACAAAATTTGGAAGATTGACGTACGGACTACTATTGTATCTTTAATGTACACTGTACTTTAATATATGTTTTTTTTAATTTTGACAACTTCGCCAAGATTTGTGGCATTTACATTCTTGAAATTTTATTTGCCTCTGAAAGCACATACCTACATCAAGTTAAAACGATTAAATCTTATTTGGAAACTTACAGAAATTGTGTTTGCGTGGAAAATGAAATTAACGAAGTTCACCTGAAATCTTGGGTGCTGCAAATTGCTGAAGGCATGGAATACCTTTCGGAAAGAAAAATCGTTCTTGGAGATTTAGCCGCTCGAAATATATTATTGACAAATGATTTAACTGCTAAAATTACAGATTTTGGACTTTCTAAACAATTGTATCAAGACACTTTGTACATGAAGAAGAAATCAGTTAAATACATTTTACCTACTCAGCCTATATAATATTATTCAGATATATTACTTTTAGCATTTAAAATTTATTAACTTCTATAATTTTATGCTCAGATTCCTTTACCGTGGCGATGGATGTCCATTGAAGGCATTAAGGATATGATATTTTCATCAGAGTCGGACATGTGGTCCTTTGGAATTCTAATGTGGGAAATATTTTCACTGGGAGAAGTGCCTTACCCAGGGATAAATTATGACCAAAGTTTTATCAAAAAGTTGCAGAGTGGATTTCGAAATTTGCGCCCCGCATATGCCTCCCCAAAATTGTAATCATTGTAAATATTATTTGACCACCAAAATTAAGTTGATGTATTTATATGATTTAAAGGTTGTTTTACTCTTTTAGTTCTAATAAAGTCCTTATAATTTCCTACTAGGTACAAAGCAATGGAACGAGCTTGGAGTACTGATCCCATAAGTCGTCCGACCTTTCCAGAAATGGTTGGGTTGCTTCATGTGGCAGAAGTTGACGAAACTGACTTCGTAAGTTAATAAGTTATTTATCCGCATTTTTAAAGGTGTTTACTACTGTTTACTGAATTTGGTTTTTAATATTTAAAATTTCCATTCATTAGAATTACACAGTTTTGTAACCATTGTGAAGCAGAATTCTGAAGATGTTCAGCTCTTAATGATTTCGCATACTTACTCCTTCGCACATTGTCGTTTTAACTAATTATTTATGGTTAGCTCTATAAAACGCTTCACAACTATTTGCTAAGAATATCTGAAAACTTTTCTACGAATGCTCATTATAAGTTTTATCGGAAATCAAACTAAAATGTAGTTGGGAATTTAGTTAATGCAAAGAATATTATTATGTAACTACTTGCAGTGATTTTCTGTATAATAAAAATTTGTAAATCAATTCTAGACCAAATAGGTACACCAATATTCCAATAGTCCAATAAAAAAATTTAGAAGTCATATATGGGCCAATAAAACCACAAGGTATACCAAAGTCTTAAGTATCCTTTAATGTGTGTGTGTTAGGGGGAGTGTATGATCCACAGAGTAAAATCACACAAACCGTTCAAGCCTAGTGGCTTACTTACAGTAGCTCCCAGAATAACTTTACTGAAAGGTACCAACTTTTAGACACTTGGAAACTTTAATGAGGA
Organism: Tomocerus minor; assembly: GCA_009936455.2. Classification (NCBI taxonomy): domain Eukaryota; kingdom Metazoa; phylum Arthropoda; class Collembola; order Entomobryomorpha; family Tomoceridae; genus Tomocerus; species Tomocerus minor. Next base: position 9,817 of record JAAAYG020028621.1, read on the forward strand.
GTACTAGCCATATAGTGGATAACTCAACACAGAGTCGCTACACGTCTGTTTACAAGGCAGAGAGGACCCGAAATCATGAGAGGGTACCACCCAGGCAAGCAGCAAACCTGTAGGTTTTCCTCGACTCATTGCCATCTCCGCATGAATGTCCCATCAGTCCAAAGCATAGCTAGGCAGAACTCGTAGCACACAATGAACTGACACACTACAGACAGGGTAAGGATAGATAACCACATTAACACGAATCGCACTGGATTGTGCCAACAAAATGGTCAAGACATTTTGTATTAGCAATAATAGTACGCACGAAATGGTTGGGAAGAGTTTATAACCTACCATTCGCACCTAAATAGATTTATAGTCTGCAGTATTGCTCCTACAATTTTGTCATTGCGTAACAGTATGCAGGTGTGGACGGCAAAAATATTCATAAACAAACTTTCCATTTAATTTTTGCTCAAAAGTAGCAAAAATTTCTGACAGTCATTGAAATTTGAGAAACGGGGTCTGTGTCGCTCAGTTTTTCGTTGGCTAGGGTCGGTCTGTTTTCTATTGGCTTGGAGGTGTGAAGTGAAGTCCATAAGGAGAATATTAAAGCTGACCATTCTATTGGTTCAAGGAACGCAGAACTCCGGTAGATGGTGTTCGGTGGAAATTGAAGCAGGGAGGAGCCAACTCTGATGGGATGGGGAGTGAGGTGTATAATGTCCCGTGTAAAAATAATGAACAAGAGAAAAGATCAAGATCGAAGCTGTCTTATTCCTTGGTGCGCGGTAAGATTGAGCGAAACTAGACGAATAACAGTCTTACCAAGGAATAAGGAAGGTTCGATTTTGGTATTTTTTAGTTCAAGATTTTTACATGGGACATTACACACCTCACTCCCCACCCCAACAGCCTACCAGAGTTGGCTTCTCCTTGCTTCAATTTCAACTTATCTCTCTGTACATTACCGTTGTTATTAATTTTCCCACAAAATACGCCACTGCATGGCTATTGGACATACACCCTAACTCTTTCATTGGATGCCCCAACTCTTAACCATAAAATGAATACAAGTGCCTCTTCTCCTAGCCAGCGAAGCACAGCGATTAGTTATCCTATGAGTCTTACACCTGACAGCAAGTTCACTTTGTTTTCATAACCTGTCAATACTGCAACAAATGAACTCATTTTTATTACATTAAAACTTATAATACCTACTTGTTCCCTTGTAATGCAAGACAAGAGAATTTAGATACATCATGTATGGATCATCCTGAAAACAAACCAGCTTTTAAATTAAATAACCTGGAAATGTCTGATAATATAAAAGTAAGCTGGTATAGTATAAACTATGGATTTGTATATAAGGGATGGAAATAAAAGCCAACGCAACGGCGTTGGTGGTGGTTAACTTATCGTTTGGATTTGCTTTCAATTTCCTCTTATTTTAACTTATTTATCCTTGTATTTTTTTAATAATATATGCATTGGTCGTTCTTTCTGGCAAAACACATTTCCTTATTTTAGCTATGAAAAAATACATGCAAGCAATTCGACTTGTTTGACTTATAAAGCTCTATCGACAGCAAAATTAAACTTTTTGCAATATTTAATTCTTACAGAGCAACTGTAAATTGTGAATAGGACAGTTCATACATTTATTTTAAATACTTTAACACCCGAAATTAGTACAACATGACACAATTAATAAGTGTAACTTTATTTTCATTGCATATACTCATCCCTATTGTCATTGTTTTATCAATAATGCATGAGAATGAAGGTTGCTCCTTAACGTTCAAAAATGACATTGTTCTTCAAGTTGCTGGAATCGCTAGTAATAGTGAAGTGAAATGTTTAAATCGTACAGAGGTAGAGAAGGAGAAGAAACACATGGCACTCAGTGTTGGTGCCTATATGATACTCTGTGCTTCATTAGATCCTATTGAATTCTATTTTGAAGGAGACAATGTAAGATAATTATCCATTTTTATTAGACATCACCTACACCTATCTCCGTGTTAGGTGTATATTAAATTAAAAATACACATGCCCAATCTAAACTTACTCGTCCGATGAAAAAAATGCTAATTTATTTCACAAATTCGAAAATGTGTTATTTGACTGATTACCACTTTAAAATTCTGTATATTTATTTATAGATGACCCCTCTAATGGACATATTCGTCTCAAGATATTTTCCTAGCAATCAAAAAACGTTTAAACTTGCAGGAGGAATATATCAAGGCAATACAGGAAGATATGGATGCCGCAAGATACATAACACGTCCTATCATAACTCTGCACATTTATTTGTATCAGGTGGGTAAAACCACCCATTAATTCATGCAATAACTGACATCATTCAATTACAACAGAAAATGTTTCTCTAAATGTACATATGCATAGATTTTTAAAACTTAGAGTAGCTGCTGAAATTGATTTAGAAATATTTCTTCTGCTTCTATTGTTATCTGTTGTTTCTGCTTTCGGTGTAATCAATTGTCTTGAGGGTTTATTAATATTATTCATTGAAATTGAACTGGACTGATTTAAATCAGTAAATATAATCTCAATTATAGATGCCAAGATGCCTCAATTTTTTTAATTGCTAATTAAATTAAAAATTTCATTTTTCCAAACTTTTGAGTTAACAAACATTCACTAAAATTCCTTGCCACCAGTGCGGTGCAATATGGGAAAATTATATTTTCATGTCAAATGCTCAAGTATTTTGTAGAACTCATTGACGGGACTTTACCCCGACACCAGATCTGTGGATGTTTGGTTAATTTTCTTCGATATCTAAGTTCTTTAATTTTCGAAATCTACTAATCGAATTAAGTTTATGTGGTACCCGGTGTCCCTTGTTAGTTATTTAGGATTTTTGTTCCTAACACACATTCAGATTGCAAGCAATTGGTCCGAAAACTATGTCTAATTTACTTAATTTATTTGGTTGCGTTTTAAAATTCATATAGTTGGTTGTAAAAATGCATTGAATACATTTAACAGAAATGGCTCCACCTTATTTACTCCAAAGTGGTTTGACACTTGAAATATTCTGCGACGAAGACATCATTCTACTTCCTTGTAAAAGTGGAAATGCCTTTTCATCAGTACATTTGTACAAAATAATTCGAAATAAGGTAACTGGTACATTTAGTAAACTAAACAATTGCTATAAGCAAAAATTCGGATATATAGTGACAGTGATTTAAATTATAATCCTTTATTTTAGGAACTACTAATGGAGAATTCCAAAAATTCTTTATGGTATGATCGTACAAAAGGTTTCTATTTGAATACAACTTCTTACAGTAAAAGCGAGCTGTATGGTCCATATATTTGTCGAACGGATACAGGAAAAACTGACTACATAAAATTTAATCTGCATCCTCCGAAAGGTATTCTCCCAGTCAGAAACGAAATTTGGCCTAACGTATTTTATTTGTTGTCAAAGCTGGTTTACAGTTGGCTAAGTGAGGAATAGTGAGGATGTTGGATTATTGTTGCATACCCACTTTTTTACAACATATCGCAGGCAAAGTCGTTGTCCCAACTTCAATTTCACGACATTCAGCCAACACTAAGAGTACTCTATTATATTTTTGCTCTATTTACAATTTTGTCTTATATATTTTCGTAATTTATCTCATTTTTATAATACATTGGATCAAGCCATTGCCGGATTGAAGCCTAATGCGAATCCACTGCAAAACTCCAAATATGTTAATAAAAAATGGAGAAATAAGACTCATCCATTTTAGTGCCGGACAGTACAATTATGTGTTATATATTGTAATCCTTTAATTATTTATGAATTCTATGCAATTACATATTTTTTTAAATTATTAATTGCAACCTTTTTTGTTTCTTCTTAAGAAATGAGCCTCATTGATTTAGTGCATTTCTTAATTAATCTGAACTGAATGTGTGTCATCGTTGCTCCTACACAGAATGCGAAATTTGTGAAACTCCTTAGTCACTTCTATGGCAACTTAATATTATTATACTAAAGCAAAACAATCAAATTTTAAAATTCCGTCTTTTTTATTGTGTGTCTAAAATCTGAATAGGGCACAATGTCGATACACAGTCTAAAAACTAAGATGAAGTTTAAAATACCTGTTTTTCATTAATATAATTATTTTCACAATAAGTGGCAGGTGAGGAGATAAGCAGTTTCACACACTTCACATTCACAGTGCATGAGGTGACGATGAGTACTTCAGATTGTTATGAAAGAAATAGACTGAATCAATAACGCTCAGATCTTAGGAAGATAGTGAAGGGCCTTTCCTCAATAAAGTAACTTTGGTCTAGTGGTAACAATAATGAGTACTCCAGAGTGAGCAGTATTATATAAGTAACAAAAACAAAAGCAAACAAAAATTACAGTAGTTGGCAGTGTAAAAGATAAAGGATAGGTACTAATGGTGTTTTTTAGGCCGTGGTTGGTCCAAAGTTGAGTCTTTGAAGTGTGACTGTTGCAAAACTTGGTTGGGTCAATGTTGGCATACTGTAGCGTTGCTATAATGTTAGTGCGTAGTTTCAGATGCAATACCAACACCGCAAAAGCGGACATTCTAACAGTTGGCCGACAAATGTTGGCCAACTTTGAGCCAACTATTTATTTCTGACGTGCTACTAACTCCGATTGACCTATTATAGCGAAAATATGTTTTTGGAATTCGTAGACGAAATTATTAAAAGTCACTAAAAATACTCGCTTAAATTAATGCAGGATACCGTGTGTCACCAGATTCGGATAAACTAGAGGTAAGACGATGGGGTTCAGTTCATTTAAAATGCCAAACGAATGAATGTGTTGGTTTTAAATGGGACCATGAAATACTCAAAGAATCCGATGTTAACATCACCAGCAAAATAAAAGAAGGATCAAAATTGAAAGTTTCCCAAGAAATAGTAATACCAGGGAGCGTGCTCCAAAATTTATCTGCAATAAATATTTCTTGTGGTTCGCATTACAATTGGATGCTTGCAATTAACGCAGGTGCGTACTGTATTTGACTTATTTCTCGAATTGTGTAAAAACAAGTAATTAATATATACGCTTAATATGCAACGACTGTATTATAATTAGATGGAATACATCCGGATGATTTAAAAGTGCAACTATCAGACTCAGCATACTCAATTAACTGCACTTCGCCGAAAACAACCCCAACGTTGAATATTTTGCCTTGTACAAACAGAGTGCAGTGTGATATCAGAGCTAGCTGTTTTCAAAGGGTTATTTTATCTATAATACTTGTCATTTACGTAATCCAAACATTTCAGAACTCCATTAACTTTAATAAATTTACAATATATAAAACTGGTACAAGAACTTTTTTACATTTCTATTTGTATCAGGTAACTTTTTGCAATATTAATATGGTTTGGATCCATTATTATGGCGGAAGGAGGATATTTCAGTCTTTAAGAAAAGTGAATCTCATTTTATACGTGTGTGTAGTTGACGTGCGTAGGCGAAAGCAAAAAGTTTTTGTGAGTTCTGTAAAGAACTCTATTAGGTCACCCAATCAGGGAAATATAAATTTCCAAGTCACAATTAAGACACTTAGACAAAATAAACGTTGTAGTATTTTGTAATTTCATTAACGGAACTTGTTACTTTAGCCAGACACCAGAACAAGTGGATGTTTCGATTCCTACCGGGTGGCAATTAAAAACATTTTGCATTAGACAACTTATACTTGAGTTTTTGAATTTTGAGAATGTAATATTATATCTTTCAGTTTTAAAACTCCAATAATCCGGGATCCCGACTTTTTATTTAGTACAGTGTTACTAAGGGTCTTCGTAACTCCATAGAACTTAAGAGTATTTTGGTGCAGTTTTGCCAACCAACTTACACTTAAGGGAGATAGAAATGAACGAAGGTTAATATACGAAGAGTAATATATGTAGAAAGAGAAGAAAAAAAATGTATACTCGTAACTCCGATTTCGTCTATTTTCGAAGTCAACGACCTGAATTTACCCGAAAAAGGTTTATGGGGTATCTGGGGGCGGGAGCTCTTTACATAACGTCTCCATTGTTAGTTATTTAGAATTTTTGTTCATAACACACATTCAGATTTTTAACATTCGGTCCGAAAACTGTCTAATTTGCTGAATTTATTTACGTTTTAAAATTCCAATGTAAACGTTGTAAAATTAATAAATAAAGGCATTGAATACATTTCACAGAAATGTCCCCTCCATATTTGCTTCAAAGTGGATCAACTCTTGAAATATTCGCAGAGGAAGAAATCATTCTTCTCCCTTGTG
>JAAAYG020028632.1:0-16096 GCA_009936455.2 Tomocerus minor
GAAAAAAGCATTGCTTTTTTAAAAAAGGTTGCTTTTTTCCTTTTATGTAAAAAAGCAATTGCTTTTTTGTTCCCTGTCAAACTAAGTCCCTTTTCTTTCCCAGAATTTTTTTCCGCGAAATTGATTTACATCGTCGATTTTTGGTGGAAGTTTTCACTAATTCCCGTTTTGATGCTTTCATCAAATTCCAACATTAAATAATAATTATAAAAATTATAGTTATTATGCTTCTTAAATAATATATAGTAAATTAGTAAATCATGTAGATTTATGGATACCTAGTATGTTTAATATCAATGAATTCTCATTATTGTGATCTTTTAGTACTACAATAAAGTGTGCGAGTCAATGCCCTCATCCTTTCAGTGGATCTCTTTTAAGTGAAATGAATTCACAAAGTAGGAATTATATTAGTAGTAGGATTCGATTGATGTGGCAATGCATTTAATTGACTATGTTCGTGGAAGGAAAGTACATATGATGAAAGCTACGAGCTTTTCCAAAGCCACCAAAGACCATAATGGGCGGCAAACTTTATGTTATGTCTGATACGTGAGTTTGTCAACGTAAGCAAGTCTAAGCATTAGAAAGTTGAACCCGGAGCACATCGAACTTGAATGCCATTCCTCAATTCAGTCAAATCTTATTCATCCGGAGACCCATCAAGTACTTATATCATTTTTACTGAATTAAATATGGAAAAGTAGGTCTCAAGACTCAAACAACAAACCTACGGTCTCCAACTTCTAACGAGCACTGCTCGCTGACATATGACACCGAAAAAAACCTATGTGACCAAATTTTATTACATATCATGCCAAATCTTCTTACGACGGGAATATCTCGCTTCCCATTTTTATATAACTCTTTGATTCCTTGAGCATTTTATTACAAAAATCGTGTTAGTGGGTTCAAAGGGATTTTTGTTTGATCCACCACACGGTCATCTGAATTGTCTCAATAAACCTATCTTTGGATACATGGATTCTTACATGTCAATTATTATTGACCATATGAAACGGTTGTAAGTCTGGAATAGCACATAAGAGGTAACTTTAGTTTCCTCTTTATGGAAATGAACGATTCTGTCTGTCTGGCCAGTGTCCCTCCGTATTTTTATGGAGTTTCTACTCGGGGACTCTGTTTCTATTCTCCTCACTGCACTAGCTCACCCCATACTCACTCATTGCATGCCAATCATTATAATCAATAGATTATTGAGCATACATTCTGTGCTGTGATTTGACGTCGGAGCGAAGCTCCGACGTCCACAGCGCAGGATTTATGCTCAATAATATTGATTACACGAGCTTTTTTCAAGGCTGGGATAATCTTCGAGGTTACAGCAAAAAAGGTTGCCGCGTAAAAAGCGAAGTATAATCAGATTTCCTCAAGCTATCCTTTGTTCCAGAACCCAACTAGAACCATTACGCGTAGGTATACTATTTCTGCATCTATTGAACTTTGATAATAGCCTATAATGGTCAGCAAAGAATTCAAAAGACAACAATCAGTTTGAATGTTCCCTCTTTGTTACATTCGTTTACAACACGCACATAAATTTAAAGCCCCTTAAAACCGATGTAAAACTTACATTATGTAACAATAATGTATAATAATTTCGTAGGTTACTTCCGCCATATCACTTGAATATTCTATTATAATCACATGAAATGTTTATGTCAGCTATGTTGGCTCTCTTTAATTGGTCAATAAAATGAACTGATAAATCTACATATTGTACAATGTATTGTCTATCTGGAAATTAAGTAATCATTCCTTCAATGAATGAAGACCCAAAACGACTGAGCACACTTCGCCACTGTCCGATGTCCCCTTCTCGGTTAAATTTGCTCCTCTGTCGTTAGCTATTAAGGAGAGATTGACACGATTTCTAGCCCTGATTCAAGGAGAACCAAATTAAATAGAATTGGTTGGAGTTAAATAGAGAAGATATGTCAATCTTGAAGTTACGTCACATGATCATGGTAAGACGAGAAAACAATTCAATTCCATTTAAACATACGACGAAGCTGTGCTCCGCTGGCCAGAAAGATACAGGTTGATACGTCGGCAGTTTGGCACGTTCAAATGAAACTTACACGGCTGAGGCCTTCATGTCTGTCGTCGTGCTACTGACAGTAAAAGTCAGCAACACTAGATATTTTTGTTTACTCGGGCCATTTACCGTAACCAATCAAAAGCAACGGAAGGGTTTATATGGATATGCCTTCTCTAGAAACTGTATTTAATTCGAACCTCTTCGCTGTGAATTAATTTGGACGTAATGCAATGTAGAATTCAGAATACCAGTATAACAGTTCCCTTAAAAAGTTTATGAATTTAGAAAAGTGGATGATACAAAAGCATCACATAGGAAAAGCTGCAGTTATACGTTAACATTTCATCCATTTAGTAAATATATTCACACAAATCGGCAACACATTAACTATACTTGTAAGATGTTGTCACCCCCAGCCCGGAAGAATTTATTTAATATTTAATTTCAAGAAGTGATTTCCACTTTTCTCTAAAAACATGTAAAAAGTAGGAATACATTTTTTAGTTATACATTGTTGTTATTGAATTCGGTAGCACTGGAAATGAACGTCTGTATTTACAATAGAGGGGCACGAGGCAGTTTGTATATAGAAATACAAAATACTGAAGAGCAGAACGAAGGTGGAGGTTGAATGTGAATAGAAGTCGTTACGTTCATTAAAGATGCATTCAGTTTCTGTCTCTTTAGAAAGCATTGAGAGGCATATCCTCAGCGTTGCGGCTTGAGTTTTTTGCCAAGTTTAGCTTTATCTTTCCCAGACGAAAGGTGTTTCATCCTACTGAAAGACCATTTTTCAAAGAGAAGATCTACCTTGATAAGATATTGCTGACAATGAGTGACTTGACTCATCGTACGAAAGAAAGGGGATTTATCCTCCCTTCCACTTTCCGCCATAGAAAATATACTTTGCCAACACTAGCTACAACTTTTAAAGGCACACCCAGGACCACTAATACTCATAGTCTGCATTTACTTAAAAATCTTATATTCCCCTTGACAAAGGTCCGACACTTGTTTAGAGTAGGAAGCTCTCAACTAAACACCCAGAATCAACCAACAACTATTGTAAATACTTGGTCTTCCATTTTAAGCCATTTGTTCTAGAATTTTTAATTAATTAGGATGTTGGAATTTTAAACTCCAATTTTGGGTTTCTTATAAATAGTCTTACAATATCCCATAAAATAGTACTATATAATATAGCCTAACAGCGACGATCATCCTTTTTCTTTAAAAGCAAACTAAATGGTTTACCTGTAAGAGTCCGATGAAAAAAATATCTTAGAGTACCCAAGGCTTGTGCGTTAAAATGTTTTAACGTTTTGAATGTAAATGGGCATATTACATTCAAAATTGTGCTACTTTATTTTTGGGTATAAGATCTGTTCAATCTAAAACCATAGCAGAGTTCTTTGCGTTCGTTCTTTTGAGAAGGCCTCGTTGTCAGTTTCTGAAATCAGAATTCTGTAATGTTTTTCTAGCTTAGTTACTGCATCATCATTACATCATAGGGGATTGTCTACAACTTCGGAAACTAGTATTTTGTATGAGACCCTGTAGCACACAATAATGCAGCAAATTTTTTATAGGAAAACTAATGATTTAATTTTTGGAGAAAACTGCATATCCAATTTGCTTTAATTACAGTGAATTTAAGGAGTTTGTTAGGTGGATGCTTGACATTAGAATGGTCTGGCATCATGTCATGTCTTCGCTATACTTTATATGCACGTTAGTAACTAATATTTGAAATTCCCCTAGCAGAGGTACTGAATAGAAAACTTTAATTCACATTAGACAACAGTAAGTAGAGAAGCTTAAGAACATTGTACACATATCAATGGGATAACAAGGAAGAGAGCTGGAAGACGCGTAGAGAAAGTCTTGTCTCGTATCTGTAGTAAGCAAATCTTTTCCTAGACTTATCTCTGAGAAAGTAGAGGCTGCTATAGATTTGTGCTATAGTGCTAGGTGCATCTAGTGAATAGATTGGTGGGTCTTGGCTGAAAAAGGATTGGCACGGTTTGCGGCAGTGGCCCGAATTCAAGTTGTACGGAAAGGTGATATTTTCATCACTTCAACACGATTGCTTTTGACTTGTCTTGGAAATACGCCCAATTCGATTGAGGACATTATTCTATTCAAAGCTACCGAAACTTCCTTCCTCCTCAACAAAGAACTAAAGGAAAGGCAATGATATACTATATAGCCACATTTTATCCTTATTGTCAACATTTGCAATGAGGACACAGTAGAAGTAGCAAACAGGACATGATACGCGTTCGTAATTGTAGTTGATATAGTTCTGCTGTGGGGTGGCTGTACAATTGATCTGCACAGCGTTTGCAAACCCAATTTGCTTAAACTTATTTCTAGTATCAATTTCCATCAGAGAATTCCCATACCTTTCTTCTATGTCCATGATTTCGATACCCTTACCTATAGTTACCTACCTAGAATACGTACGTATAGTATACATATACAGAAACATTTTACCCTCTGCACACGACAATAACACTATATAAAGAAAGAAAATAAATCCCTACCTATGATTGCTTTGATTTATATATGCTGATTTATCATGAAAGTCTCACTTTTCTCAATGGTCTGCACTACATAGTTCTTATAATGCATCACTTTTCTAAACAATTTATTTTAGATTTTGTAAATATAGATACCGGAGAAAATAGGTTGCTACCTTATATGAAGAAATAACTACAAAGTAATATTGTAGTCCCTTGAGTGAAAAATCCTGCCAAAATCGTTTGATTAGCATAAACGCACTGACCTACTATATCGATGCAGTTGAAATTGAAAAATTAAAGTTATATACTTGCCAATACCTTCATAAACATTTTCATGTGTATGACCTAGAAGTCATAATAAGAGATAGATAAGGGCAGAATGCTCGAAAAAAATTGCCTGTAAACTGGTGCTGAATATGACCATACTGAGTGATTTACATTACAATTGTTTTGCTTACTCAAAAATCAAAAACCATTACTATTAATTACACGTCTATGTATGTATATAGTTAAATTGTCTGATTGTTCGAGTCTCCCACGTTATCTTTGACCTTGCTTTCCTTCTAATAGAAGGAAGCTGCTTTGGACATTACAATTTCTAAAATAGAATATTCTACCCATGTAGGACAGTTACAAAATGCAATGTAGAATGACGTACCACAAATCAGGCACTGTTATGTAAGTTACTATACTTAGTAATTCTTAATTAGCATCAGGTATTTACTTTCACAGATAAGGGTATGGTCGGTATGGAAGATGAAATAATTTATTTTACTTAATTTGCATATCACTAAAACAGATAAATATACCAGGTAGCTGATATCCTAAGTAATATATCGGTTTTAATAGCAATTAATTTATAGCAAGATTCACCGTACTCGTCACGTCATGTCAGTCGTCACACGATTTACACCCAAAAGCTCTCACATGCATCACATTTAAGATTCTTTGCTACAACGTACTACGTGGTACACGATAGACGTTCCGGTCGATAGTATGTGTTACCATTACCTCTCGAGTTGATAGACAGGCATAATTGATTGAACAGTGAATTTGTAATTCTCCAAGCACTACTTCCGTCCAACTTTATGTGAATGAAGAACTTCTCTTGTTTTCAAACAGCGTTCTCCAATCATTTAAGAAAAAGTGTATACGACTTTATTAGTATTACAGTCTCAATTTGCAAGAAAGTAAGTAATTGAACAATATGAATCCCTTGGCCTATTTTCTGATAAGTTGCCTGGTAAGTTAGTTTTAAATATAGAAAGTTATTAATTGACGTGTATCATAAGGGCCTTCTGACAAACTTTGCAAGTTTGATAGTGTATTAGTTTGCATAATAAATAATGTTTGTGATTCACATTCACGTTTAGATTGTGCTCACACGTGGCATCATAATAGCCCCGGCTCCATATTCTGCTTGTAAAGCTGATTTGGACTGTCAGGATGTCTGTTTGTCAAATGATGTACGGTCGACCTTCAAATGTTTCAAGGACTTGGGAATATGTTCATGCCCGATCAAATATGATGTATGAACTTCATATTGAAAGGATACATTTCTATTTCACTGTAATGATTACCAGTACTACCTTATACTACTATTGGGGAATCTAAAATCTATTTTAATTGTGCACTACGACTAGGAAAAAGTTAGTCCAGTTTGCTTCCGTTCAAGTGCACCCAATACAATATCACAGAAGTGCTACAAGGACTGCAATTCAATCATGGCTCACACTGAAAGCACAGATCCTCGTGTTTGTCTCGCGGATCGGAACAAGGACAATTACTTTTACAGGTGTACATGCTTTGCTAAACTTTAACCAATGTGGAAAATGAATACTGAAGTCTTTTATTATTATTTTTCGATTTGACGAAGTTTTTCATTTAATTATCTTGAAAAGTCTGTCCGTCCTTACTCATACTATCATTCACAGTTAATAGCAATTTAATCATCATTTATCAAAAAAGCAAGATAAATATAATATGTGTTCCCGGATGTAAATAAATGAGTTATCTTGTTATCCGTATGCGTAGCGTATGCTAGTAATGCTAGCATTTTTCAATCTCAGATCCTGTTGTCTCTTAAGACAGCTACAGGTTTAATTTTTTCCACTAAAATGATACGTTATGATATCAACATAATAATTGTCTCCGCGGATTAATGATTTCCCGACATCAATTGCGTTGATTTTTCCCAGTTTCACTTTCCCTATTCTACTTCAGTTCACAATTTCAGCCCATCCAGTGACCCTCGCAGGCCCCATAATGAATAGTGCCATCATAAATCCATGAATGCAATAGCAGTAAAAACTAGTTGCTCGCATTGACTTGAAAATTGTTTTCGTTTATTTAGTTGGGTATAAACTTGTAAGTTTATATCGGTGTGCAGTATTGCAATTTTAATTTGTATCATTTGCACGTAATTATTGTAAAATCATAAATCAAAACCAAATGATTCAGCCTGTAACAAATAATGCAATTTTTTCATATTCTGTAAGATGTCAGGATGGCCGAGTGGTCTAAGGCGCTGCGTTTAGGTCGCAGTCCAGGTAATCTGGGCGTGGGTTCGAACCCCACTTCTGACAAACTTTTTGGTTATGATTTCTATGTGGTTTATCTAAACATTTAATTGGTATGCTATGTATGCGTTGTATTTATTAGTATTCGTTGAGATCATAGTTTCTCTTGGGAAACCATTCAATAAAGTGGGTTATATATTTTCACGAAACGTTAAGTACCATTCCACTATTTTATAGTTATTTTCACCGTTCATCTTTTAGCAGGCTCTGCTTGTATTCTGCATGTACTGATAAGTGTTTTGTATTTTTAGCCCCAATCGAACGCAGATTTAAGTATAAAAATGAAAATAAACTAGAATTTTCTTATATGGCAATAACTGCAAGGAAAAAGAAATTAGCTGCCCATCTAGTTTTCGTTTGTATAACTCATCGAAACCGTGTTATTCATTTCTGTTATTATTATTACATACTTACATACAACTATGTAAGGTATCTCCACGAACACCAAAGACAATTTTATTTGGGCTTTTGGGTAGGCTGGTTGTCTTTTAGACCTTCATCTAGTCTGTTTGGCATATGATACAGATAGGAGGGTAATAATTCTTAGGCTTGCAACCCTGAAAGGTCAGATAATATACAGACGTAATGCAACTTTAGCTTTTAACGCAGAAATCTCAGAGCTGGCTTTTATGTCACCAGCTTATCGTTTCGATATGAAAGAATTGAGATACGACATAAATAAGTAGCAGTAAAAACGCCATTAACAACCATATTTTTATGGTGTTACTTTAATGTGTATGTGCTTCATAGTGTGATGTGATGTGAGTCTTTTCCCTAAAGTTTCCGCCACAGCCCCCAATAATACACGGCTACTTCCCTGCTAAGCAGGTTCGGAGATATTCTTTAGACTACTCATTGTATCTATCCGAACTACACCAAAGTTACATAACTCAGGAGTACAATGCCAAGAGGAAAGAATCTCTGCGGAGCAAAGGGAAACACGTTTAACCTATATAAAATGAATGTCGTGTAACGAATTGCATTGTAAGCCAGACTTTCTCCTCTTTAACACATTATTAAGGGATGGGAAGCTTTATTTATTGTGCAGCTCTGTTTATTTATTTTGGAATGGGAAAAGAAACAAAAGTTACGTAAGCTATTTAATGCCTCCCTGTGTAAACAAAGAGAGAAACTTTTATTATTTGTTGCTGATACAGATTAGTGTTGTTTTTGATGTATAATCATGTGTACCTACCCGATAACTGGAAGGACGAAATATACAACCACAATAAAACATCATACGAAGTTTGTGTATACCTAAATATACTATTACAGCTAATAACAAGTGTATACGCATAAATATATTCAATGGTTATTGTAATAGAACACAGCATGACATAGTGTTAGCCAAGTGTAGACACATTATTAAGTAACAGATATCTTCCGAACCGTTATGTTTTAACGGACTGCCTATTTTTACTGGTGTGTTAATGTTTATTATTTCATGTTTATTATTAAGTGTATCACTGTATAACTAATTCTGTCCATCTACTCTGGAAAAATATATTTATTGCACATAACGATTCAAAAGGTATACCCCTAACTGTAGACGTCTGTTTATGGGATTGGGTTATCTGCAATGAGAATTGGTACAGATAGAACCAGAGAGCATACAGTACAAATAGGGAAACTGGAAACAATTGTAGAGATAGGAGAAAAGTTGGGGAAAAGGAAGTTAAAGCAAAAAAGGGACTGAGCTTCAGATGGGCTATTTGTACATTTTATGAGAAGACAATAGAAGTAATCAGAAATATGAGAGAAACAGATGGAGAAGGACTGTGCTCTTAGATGTAGTTGGTTAGGACTATCCCAGCTATGGGTTTCTTATTTCGGAAGATCTTCCGTCTCAGCATTTTATTCCCCTTGAGTGGCTCTTTCTTTCTCCTTTATTAGGGTCTACTCATCTACTGTGTTGACGCAAACCAACATAACTAGCTACAACTTTGGCTATATTACTATAGGTAAGTATTTTCTCATATCTCAGTATATCTAAAGCACACATATCAATGAAATAGTGCATGTAGTATGTATGAACTTCTTGGGTAGTATTTTTTGCTTAAATTGACCCAGTCGATTATTAAGTCGTCAGTCACGGTTGGATTTGTATAAATATACTTACATTCTTACCTAATTGATACTTAGTATTCTGTTAGTGACGCATCTACATGTATTTTTGGTATGTCGCACCTCTAATGACGTAAATTTTCAAATAACGCAAATTTCGAAACTCAAAAGGTTCAGATTTGTGTACACAGAACCCGCTTTGTACAATTACCTAAACTATATTTTTATCTGTGGACAAAGGAACACACCAGTGCTTATAGATTCCATTATGGCTATTGCCCATAATATTATGTTACATAAACAAATGCAAATGATATAACATTTTGGTTTTGGATGTCCTCAAGCTGCCATGTAGAGAACATTCAACCTGCCTATCTAATTAACGTAGGCTTTAATGGACGAATATTATTATAGTGTGAAGGTAAAGATACAGGTAGATGAAATAAATTATTTATGAAGCAGCATGACTAATTTCAGTTTCGTACGTCATTATTTGCAATTACATTAGTTGCAATTAAAAATCGTATTTGAAGAAAGGGAGGTTGGAGTGACAAAACCTGCAATAATTACTAATTGACCTTGTATAAGCGATTTCTGTTTTCGAAATTAGTTTTAGGGAATAATACATTACTCTGTATTACCAGGATGAATACTACAAATTACCTATAGTTCCTTTTCACGCGCAATTTGAGCTACTTTACTAATATTATATGATTAATGAATATTTTGGTTGTACATTTCTGAGTTTTTATTGTGACTTGTAGTTGTAATGTAATCTGACAGAAGAACTGGAGAAGGCATTTCCATTGATTACATGGATGGACATTTCCAATTACATCCTGGTGCACTGTGACCAACGTACATTTATTTGCTCAGGAAATCTATGGGGCTTATTAGTTTGAATCAGAGCATAATATAACATGTTGTATGGTACTAGCGA
Organism: Tomocerus minor; assembly: GCA_009936455.2. NCBI lineage: Eukaryota > Metazoa > Arthropoda > Collembola > Entomobryomorpha > Tomoceridae > Tomocerus > Tomocerus minor. Next base: position 10,171 of record JAAAYG020028632.1, read on the forward strand.
CAGACGGACAATGCATGCGGTTAAAAATAGGATTAATTTGGCATCAACACTTATAAGAACGTTGAGAAAGAAATGGAAAAAGTTCTTGTATAGGTATAGTAGTAGTACTAAAAAGATAATGATTGCATTTGAGAAGGAGACATTATTATTACGATGACGATTACATTGTCATTGCCATTACAATTATGTATTATTATATTGCCAGTAGGACATCACTTATGTAGAGTTATATAGGAGGCAAGACGCCAAAGCTGTATATCAACTGACGCTAAGTATAAGTGAATAGAATTTTATGAAAGCCAAAACAGGTCAGGTCAGACGACACCGTAAAACGGCCCTATGACAGCTATAACCAATATCAGAGAAGAATAAAGAACTGGATGGATGGTTCTAGAAAAGACATTCTAAGAAAATGTAACACTAACACAAGGATGGGACTCACAGATGACATGACACAGTAATAAGTACATACTACAGTGGAATTAAGTATAACGGGAATGCCTTCTTCAAATTATCCTGTGTACTGTCTGTAGTGTTTGTTCTGTAGCCAGCACTATGCTACCACTGACTGAGGAAGGATAGATAGGCTACTGTCTGTCTGCACAACAGAAAGCCACAGAAGAAGAGAGGAGACGTGGAGCAGGCGAAGGAAAACCGACGAAAACCAAACCAAAGAAAGCGAGAGAAAAGAAATGAAAGAAAGGGGAAAATAGTCCGCGAATAATTGCTCAAGCGAACAAAAGAAACGTCCTGAAAATCCTATTATGGATGAAATTCATTTGTTCATTTCAAAAAGAAAGTCATTCTCATCGTTTGCCCATTTGGAAAGATTTTCTAGATTTACTTAGCCTTTACATATTGCAGTGAACTTATCAGAAACAGACTAGGACTAGATTCATCTCCTTTTATACAGCTTCTTTCACTATACGATCTCTGAAGTGCACTCCCGACCCACGATACGTCCTTTTCATCACAATGTCTAAGCTCGGCTTAGTATATATTATTTTCTTTATGTAAGATGGAAAGAATCCGGATAGTTACGTGATTATAATAATATTATGTGCGCATTAAACATATGCTGTATAGGAGAATAGGAAAGTATGTACATAGAAAATCCTAAAATAGGTACCATATGCATTCAAATCAATTTAATTATCCTTACTTTGTTATTAATTACGATAGGTGATGCTACTACCGTCTTACATTAATACTGATTGGATTTACATAGGTTCTATGAAAATTGTATTAAAATTGGGTAAGTCAAGAACACGAAACTTTTTCATACTACACAAGTTACACAACGGCACAGACTATAATCTTATGTGTCGCAGTAGGGCAAAACCCAAACGCTAATTTTAAGCCTATGATTTGCTTGAAGTTTAAACCTAAAAAAGTAACATGTATAAAAACCAAGTGAAACTTTTAACACAATTTCTTAATGAATTTTGTTGTTCGTGTGTTACCCAGTGTATTTAAGGAGGATATTAAATGTGCCTACTTTATGCGCCTTGTGTGGGTGTAGGTACTTAGCAGTGCAGTGATTTAAAATTGATTGTGTATAACTGTTAAGTAGCAATCCCCCGTGGCTTTCAAATTACCGTCTCAAGGTTAATTTAGCTAGAAATTTAAGAGTCTGAGTGACTGGAGGAAGCAAGGCGTGACTATAATTAAATTCTATTGCTTTATATCTCTCACTGCGTCATATATTGCATCATGTTGCATGCATGACATTAATAAGTATTACAAGTTATGAATTTGAAGATGCATGTAGATTATATAAATACTTATTTCTAAGTGTTAGTTGCTTTAATTATTTTTGCTGCGTTTTACTATTAATTTTACGTCAAAGTAATTACAAGTTGGCTGCTATTTTGACGGCCTTTTGTTCCTTAGTTTTTGTAGAAATAACCTGAAATTAGTGGGTGCAAATATCAACTGCAAGCCAATTACCATGCTACACGTGGGTGTTCAATAAAAATGTTGAATACACCAATGTATTAAGTAGGTGATGGAATAAGTATTCAGTAGTAGGTAACCTAAATCAATGTTTGAATGGAACCGTGCACAGATATAGCATGATTTTATTAAATATTAAATGGAGCAAAGAGAAAAGGCAACAATTTCTCTGTGGGAGAGATGAAACTGTAATCTTGCTTTTGGTTGGATGGCCTTTGTTTGCGTTTCTCTTGTTTGTATTTGTTGTTGTGCTGAACTGTGTTAAAGATTTGGAAGAATGGGAAGGGATGTTATGCTAAGCAATGAAAAATTCGGTTCATTGCTGATGCTGCTCAATATTCAATGTAATGGATTACAAAAAGCAGTGAAGGAAAGCTTCGAATCTTTGGACTTAAAGAGAAATGGAAGAAAATAAAAGATATGGAAATTCAAAGGAGCCTTTCGGTTCACTGGAATCCTGAAGCGTTTGTGTAGCGTTAGCAAAGCGTGCCCTGGCGATTTCGAATTTGTAAGTCCCAATCACCCGTAACCTTCTATTTCTTTCATTCCTCCTCTCCTACATGTTCGCAGTGCAAAGATACCAGCTACTCGTGCTACGTCTCTCTAAAATAGTTCGTGCTGAGAAAACAGAGCTAGTATCTAAAAGTACCTATACACATCTTATGATATGTTGCTTTTATATTTAATGCACAAATCTCAATGTATAGAAGTATAGTACGTGCTTATAATGTATAAATAACAACTATTATTATAGTATCTGCCACAAGTACGAGTTGGGATTGGAAATCGGGTTAGCCAAACAACAACAAATCGGATATTTGTATGTCTGTTAATATAATAGGAGGTTTCAACTTTCTCAGTCAGCTAAACCACTCAAAATTACGAGGCGATAGGTCAATAACATTTTATACCTTACACTCGTAGCCCTATAATAGAACAGTCTACAGAGCTACTGCGTATAAATATTGTGTATTTACGTTTATTTGCAGTAACCATTTATCTCACTGTTTGTATTTTTGTTATAGGTAAGTCCTTTTTCTTATATTGAGCATGGACTTTCTTCAAGACAGTCAGATTTATTTTAGGCTTCTACAGGAGAAAAGTTCATCAAAAATACTTCTAAAGTTAGTGGAAATTATTATATGGCCTTCCTAAAATATTCCAGCAAAAGCGCGAATAAATATAATGTGTGTACTCCAGTTCTTTACACTAAATAAATGTATGAATTAACACAACGGATATTAGGTTTAAGAATATGACCAAGACAAAACTGAGAGATTTATGTTTTTCCCTGCCACATTCAAATACCAAGTAGTACAAGTATTAGCATGTATTTTTAACAGTACATCATAATATATTTATTGCAGATTAATGCCAGGCTTATTTGGCTTGGGGTTACAAATGGGAGTTTTTATAAGTCTCTCTTTTCAACGTTTACCCTCATCAGTTATTTGTCTACTAACTAATTGTCCAACAATGACTACTTGTTAGCTTAAATTAAAACTTTTTGGTAAGGGAATTGTATTTTGAAATCATACTACATACACAATTATCATGCAGAAAAACGATCTCTTCCTATCCTGAGTATTCCTGAGGTATTTAGTAATATGCCTATAAATAAAATGTACTTAAATCTAATGAGTATCAACATTAGGAAATGTAGCAGAAATGTTTCCGTATACTTCATCTATCATATTATAACTTAATAGTTCAGGTCTCTGGTAATTAGTAGCAGCTATAATTTTATAAATCCATAGTCTAACCACAAAATGGTCTATACTTCATTTAATATGGTAAATAGGGTACTACTATAGAAGAGGTACTACAATATAGGTAGGTACCTATCTATTTATAATAGGTATGTGAATGAACGTGAAGTTATAAGTATGCGAAACAACGGAGCAGGTAGGTAGCTATTTCATTGCATGTAGGCTAACAGCCGACTTTTGTGAACAGAGAGCTGTCAAATCTTCATCACACGTATTATGAGTGTTATACGTTTAAGCTAAACGGATGGATTATGTATGCAGTCAGTGACTAAAGATCAATAATTGAGATGGGAGAACATTAAATAAAGTTGTTACAACTCTCCCCAAATGAAATATGGAGTTTGGCATTAAGCTCTGCTTGACGTCCCTCCGCCTGTACATTGATTAATTTGCAAATACGAGGATAAATTATGCATTCCGAAATTCCAAAGCACTACTTATTAGCACACAGCAACGCAAAACTGTCTACTGAAATGGGTTACTCCTTACTGGCACTCTAATAGCACATTGTAGAAATTAGGAATAACATTTTGCACTATGCTTTATCAACTATACACTGGGTTACACAAGACAATAAGCGTTGGAATGCACCATCCACATCAAAGCACCCTGCAAAGACTAGTTTTATTAGGAAAAACTTGTACATTTTTTATATTTTAGTTCTTGTGCCGCGAGATAATTACTTTAAGGAGGCGAAACATGCTAGGTACATACGAAATTTGTTTTGTGCTATACTTTTTGCATGGTACTGTACCCGTTATTAATGTTCCACCGCAACATGCTTATAAATTAGGATAGGATAATAACTAGAAGATTAAAACTAATATTCCAGACGTAATGGACTACAACTACTACAAGGTAATGTGTAAAAGGTTAACACTTGCTCGTAAATGAATACACATCGTCATAAGAAGAAATTAATTTCGCAAAGGTCAGATGTATTAGGGCTTTCATGTTCTCCATTACTATTAAATGAAGTATTCTCCTTTACTGTTTAGGCAGTAGTTTTGCAAATTCCACTGAAAGTCCTTTCAAAACTGAATCCAACAAACAATCTACATATCATGTATATATAAACTCATATTTTATTATAAGGTATAACGGTATTGTCGTCGCCTAAACGGAAGTAAAAGGCTGGAATTAACACACGCTATATGAAAACAATGACTGATTTGCTTTGCTTTTGCCACTCATTCATTTAGTGGCAAACGTCATGTATGAGTCAGTCCCTTTGTCCAGATAATATGATTGCTTGATATGATGCCTACTCAAAATTCACACACAATAAAACATCAAAAAAAACTAAAGTGGTTGTAAAAATTACTTGGTGGTACATTTTCTAAAGATTTGCTACCACGATATATGCAATTATTACGCAGAGCAATTAATAAAACTGTATTTCGATACATCTTAAATGGAACAACGAATGAGTGTACATAGCAAAATTAAGTTGCTCATTTATGTTTTGAAGCATGACGATGTATTTCAAAGTTTGTTGTGAACTTGAGAACTGCCATGAAAAATGTTAACAAAAGTAAGTTACTACAATGAAAATAAGCTTTTTAAGTTAGTTTTGGGTTTTGGAAGTAGCCTTTGGAATTTCGAGGGAATGACAAAAGGAGGCACAATAAATATTTCATGTGGTCTATTATGAAACATGCCTAGCTATGTAAAAACGAAATATTCAAAGCGATTGTGAGTAATAGAGACGTTATCTAAAATCATCCTTAATTTTTTCTTTGACTCAGTTTGACCCATTGGACCTTTGATGGTGGTTATAGTTTTTCTTTAAAATAGCACGCAATAAAACCGAAGCGAAAGCCAAGAGTAAACACGAAATCTTTGTAGGAATTCGAACCAGGAGATAAAAAGTAAATTTATTTAGCTCAAAATTTAATTACCCGATGACCTGAATAAGTCTACATATTTCGGTGAATGTTGCATGTGCATCTATGTGAGTACTAGTTATTAAAACAAGAAACCCTTTCTAGAAGTTTAAATGAATCGATGAGCAACTTCACATTGTTCGACTTTTACATGTTAAGCAAATTAGGTACATACAAAATGTCATTTTGCATTCAAACGTTTCAAGTCAGGAACTCTACCAAGTAAATTTAAGCTTTGAAAGGGACGAGACAAAATACACCACCACCGCTTACACCACCTACACCGCCTGGAAGACTTTCGGGTAACATTCGATA
>JAAAYG020028643.1:0-16094 GCA_009936455.2 Tomocerus minor
AAAGAGGGCAAAAAGAGCTCATGTCATCACCTGGTATAGCGTGTGGGAGAAGTTGCTATGGGGATCAAATCGCATTGGGTACACCATTTGGTGAAACCAACAGTATTATGTAATTGTTGCTTGGTGTGATGCATCATGATTATGATACTGATATACCATATTAACCATCATATTATAGCCATGTAATACTAATAGTCGTCGGGACACTCGCTGAAAAATTGTCAGATCTGAAATGTCTCTTTCAGCCCGCCATCAGCAAGGAACCCTGTGTTGCTCAGTTCCTACGAATACATTGAAGCTATAAATGTTAGTGATTGTGACGATTTGAGTAGGATCTGGGCAAGAAGTTCTGGAAACGTGCTTTTATAGCTTTTGATCCACACGGGCCTATTCTTTCGGCGACTGCGCCGACACCTCATGAGGTGCACTGAAGAACTCGACTTTTTCCCGGAATTTCTGGCTGCCGATAACTGAACCAAATAATACAGGGTACAATTTCATAATAATAGTGTTTTTATATTTTCTATTCAATGTTCACGGTTGACAACAGGGAATATTGCATATCGACAAACTACGAAGGTGATAATTATAATAGACGGCCCGTAGTAATAAACTGTGATAAAAAAATTTGTTATTCACTGCGTGCATCCGTCATTAAACGTCGTATTCCGGAACACAATTACAGATAGTGCAGATTGGAGTATTTAAAGGATCCTGAGGAGGATTTGGCTGTGCTTGAGTGGTCTGACACATTATTGTGACCGTGGCCGACCGTAGACCTTTGACCCCCATTGCCTGCGCGAGCGTACGTTGCTGTTTTGGAATTCGTTCTACTGTACGTTTGACTTTGACGGTCCAACAGTTCATTTACGGAGACGGATTGCGATTGGTCCACTTCACAAGGTTTGGGAACTGAGCCGTGACTTTTGCCTAATGTCCCCGGCCCTACTAAATACATCGACGGTCCCAGTTGTAAAGATGAACAAGGGTCTCTGTCTCGGGAGTCTCGTGCCATGTTATCGTTATCGCAAGAGTGCATCCCGTACCTGAGCATAAAAACAAATGAAGATCAGAAAGGTTTCAATTCCAATTATTGTGTATTTCTGTTGAGGATGGAAAAAAATAATTTCCTAGCTGAATTGGAAATAAACTACCTAAATAAAACAGCATACAGGTGTCGAAATAACAAATAACTTTTTTATACCGCAGAACTCTCATAGGAAAAAAAAAGCCCACCGCCTGGTATCTTTGATGCTAACTTTTTGCCCTTTAGAGAATTGGGGTGCGCTTATACGTATTAAGTGCAGGATAAAACTAAAAGACCGGCGGCCACAGTCAGGAGCAGGGCAAGACCGGCCACAGTCAGAAGCGGGGCGATTGTAAAAGACCAAAATGCAGTGAAGACAAGTAGACGTTGCCTTAATATCTAGTAATATTCACATGTAATTTTGGCTCCCATCTAAGAAACGACTGAACAAGTTATAATCTGAAACCCGTGACACCGTCACATTCTCTTCTAGATTAAATATATTAGTCCTAGCCCTATTCTCTTGTGAGAAAATGTAGGAGCGGGATACCAGGATGCAAGTTTATTCTTTTGAGAGCTTGGAATTGTAAAAGGGTCTGTATGGGAACAAAATGGTAGAATGCCACGGAAATCTTTGCTGAATTTCGGGTGCTCACGCCGTCGTATCGGACAGCCAAGAAACGGGGAAAGGTGGGTTTTGTAATAGAAGTTACCTGTTTTTGGAAGATGAGACAGGGACGGCAGCAACAAGACTAGATTGACTCGATGAAGCACCTGGCCTAGTTCTGAGCAACAATAGGCTGTTTAAGGGCTGCTGATTTGTTCGTGGTTGCACTTTGAGCCTGGAAGTAGTAGGAGCACAGGAAGAAGACCCTGTTGACGACGACGTCCGTTGGGACACAAACCCATCCCCCAGGTCAAGATGCAGGATGTCGTCGGTGAGCAAATTCATATCGTGAGCAGCTGCCAAGGCCGCCACGTCCGGCATCTTCTCGCTCAAGTGCGACATGTCCAGGGGGGACAAATTATTATCGGGACAAGCCTCTGCGCAGCTACTGGTCACACACATTGAACTGTGATGACTAGTAGTCGCGGGTGTAGTCCCACCTCCACCTTCCTCACTTAGTCCACTCGACGAAGCATTTCCCAGTGACGCTCCACTATACTTTATCGTTTCCAGCAACTGCAAACAAAGACCAAACAGACACATTCAATTAGTGTAAGTATGCTGTCATTTCACGCGGAAAATTGGATATCTAGCCATATTCTTTTCTACAGATGGATTAGTTACATTTGGGCCATGGCCGGATAAAAATTTCCTCATTTATTTTTGACAAGAGTTAAAATGTAATAATACCTACAATCTTTTCTAAACATTTATGATTAACATGTCAATTAACTCAAGCCTAAACCGTAACCCGTATGTAATTTATACACAGTTTCGTTCTTAGTTCTCAAAGAGGTGCCCAGGGGCCTGGGACACACCCAGGATATTTTATCAAAGTTGCACTTTTCAACAACACGGACATTTATGGATAACATTAAATCATTTCTTTGAAATAAACGGATAATTGATAATTATGGACTACAAATTCGGAGAGGTGATTGGCTACTGCCGAAGTCAGCTGTCAATTCACCTCGGAGAATTTGTGGCTCATAATCGCAATTATGAGGAGCACTGTTCACAGTTCACACATGCGTGACGTCGTGGTTACAGCGATTTTAGTTACCGCCGTACACTGTGACTTATAATTACCAGTAATCAGAAAGTTTTCAATGCAACAATGCAAGTATGAAGATATACTTAAGATGAATGACGTACCTGAGCCACGTAATCTGGATAGCCAAATTCTCTGACTACCCGCAAACGAATGTACTGGGAAATCTTTTCCCTTGAGCCAATAGAGTAATTCAACGCTCGCTGATGAGCTGAGCGTAATTTTTTCTCTCGATGAAGCATTGCAGACATCAACTCCGGATCTACAACTGTTCCAAGCAATGGCAGTTATTAGTTATTGGTCGAAGTCACAACTTTCACAACACGAATTTTAAATCATCTATTTAATTTTTGGTCTCCAAATTTTTCTAATACGCTGTTGCATTTTTGGAAATGTTGGTCACATTGCCCTCGAAAAATATGGGGCGATTTCAAAATTGTGCATCTCATTGCTCCACTGTAAGCCGTTTTGTTGAAATCAGGATTTTTCAAAGTTACAACCCCTTAAGAATAGAAGACCTGCAATTACGAATTTGGTAGGCCGACAGTTATAGTGTTCCTCTAGAGGCCCTACTGAGGAAATTGTAGTTTTCGTCTTAGTTTCAAAAAAATGGATATTTCTAATTTAAATTCTCTATTTCTTAACCAGGATGAATTTCTTCAGCAGGGCCAGGCAGGGTCTTATAACTGTCGGCCCACCTTTCGTAATTTTGGGTCTTCTATTCTAGGAGGTTTTAATTTTTCAAAAATTTAAATATTATTAATAGTTTCAATCGGTTATAGAGGCCATAAAGTAAATTAAGACATATTTTTGGCCAGCTCCATAATGATATATCCATTTAGGCAAAAGTAAATACTATGATTTTACATCTTACATCGACTTACACTATCATAGGTTGTTTGTTAATTGAAAGCACTGTAAGAACTGAGAATTGGCAGGCAAAAACTGACCTATATCCTCCAAACGAGGTGTGGTACATTGTCCAGAGTAAGTTGCAAAGTCGTTATTAGGAAACAAACTGGAAGCCTGTCCAAGAAGATGGGCTCTTTTTGACGAACTGTTGCCAGAGCCAGAATTTCCAGTACTGTCAATCATGTAGAGGGTGTCCGGAATGGTTCTCAATGTTTTTCGATTCATCGTAGCAAGGTTACTATTTCCAATTAGATTTAAATGGTGCTCCATAGAAGACGCATTTGTTGTCCGGTGTCTTACTGCGGATTTGGCTTCTTCGTAAAATGGAGTATACAACCTTGGACGAATGTGATAGTTTCTACAAGTGTTGATCCAAACATTTGTCTTTTCTTCCGTTATCATATGAGAAGGCGGGATCGATACCTGAATATCATAAACACATGTATTTATTGGAGTTAAAACTCTATTTCAAGGATGACACTTTTCAGCTTGGAGGTCAATACGGAGAATCGTGATCAGAGTTTCGACATTTCAATTTCCCATGTCTTACCAGCCGGCTGTGATACCAATGCCCATGTGGCTGGCTGCGAGGTGATTAGTTCTTTCATTTTCTGAGTTGAATATTGTGACCATTGTAGAAGGAACTAGGGTCAACATAGACAAGTGGGACTACCACCATTTGAAAGGTCTTGAACTCAACTTTCTTTTGATACCCATCTTGCCGGTGGTTGTTAGGAAAAGTCAACTCTCAAAATGAAATTTTATCCCCCTTTGAAGTCAAATATTTTCGAAAAGGGCAGGAACGGGCAAAAATTATTTACACCAACTAGTGTCCTCATATAGTTTGACAATTAGCTGTCAGCCGTTTGGATGGATCAGGCAGCACTTTTTAACTATGGCAATGCAAACTTTACATTCGAATCACCAGCATTTTAGTCCCACTTGTCTATGTTGACCCTAGCTCTGTCTACAAGGGTCACAAGATACAACTCATAAAAAGAAAAATAACTAAGCACTGCACCGCGCAGCAACATAGGCATGGTATCACAGTGCAGCCGTAAGGTAATAAGACAAAGTGTGGGTTTTGGGTGACCGAAACTCTGTCTACCTGAACCCATGAAACATTCTACAGAAGTTTCAAAATTCAACAATTCATCAAATGGGCAATGTGCCTAGTGTGGGAAAGAAAAAATTCTCAATCGATTGAGATTAATTTCTGTTTTATGTCGACTACATCTTTCATCAATGGGATTTTAAAGTTTTTTCGCGCCGAAAATAAATTTTGAAAAACGGGCGTTGTGTAGAAACCAACGATTTTTACTCATAAGTACCGATTTTTTGAACCATCGGTTGCGACGTACATAAGTAAATTACATTCCACTAACTCCAGTGACTCCCCTTCACCACAGATTTTTCAAAACTTATGACCATGAAAATATTTAATTATGTAATGTAAAAATGTATGTAGCTGTTTTTATCAAGATCGGTAAAAGTTGTGCCAGCGCTGGCGAAGCTGTTGAAACTAGAGGCACTAATCGAGCTTTTAACGGGCTGCTAACGAGCCGGGCAACTAAAGGGCCGGCCTGTTAACGAGCACAGTTACTGCCAAGGTGAGCTCGCTAACAGCTCGCTAAGGAGGGCCGACAGTAGTCAATAGTTAACTTTTAAGACAACACAAAACCCACGTAAGGAATGCTGTCTTTCAGGCATGTTTGACTTTTTCGAAATATATCGGATATTTTCAATATATTTCCGTCAGATTTGACTTTTTCGAAATATTTCGATGTATATCGGTCCGATTTGACTTTTTTGAAATATTTTGAATCAGCCCGGTTTGACTTTCTCGAAATATTTGGACTCATATCAGTCAGATTTAGTTCAGGTCCAGTTAGTGGGCCGGCTCCTTAACAGCTCGTTTATCACCTTTGGTTGAAACACTCTATAATGACATTCTAAATGAGCATTAATGACATAGTAAAAGGAATAACGACATAATAAATGTGTATAAAGAATAATGTCAACAAATGGATATAATGACATAAAAAATAGACATAGCGACATAATAAATAAAGGCACAAAAAATGGGTATAACTACTTAATAAATGGGAATAATGTACAGGTGTGACGAAATCAATTCACTACTTTATTTTAGTGAATAGTTTGTATTTCATGCCTACAGCCACCAAAAGTTGGCAGAAGCCTTTTCGCAAAAGGCTTCTGCTTTGTTTGGTTGAAAATAGTCACATAATACAAGAGATCACGCAGGGTCGGAATCACCTTTGGGTTTAACTATAGAAGAAAAACTTTCCGAGTACCCGGACATGACAAAGATGGAATACAAATATTCGGTGCAAATATTCAGCCGACAGATTTCAGAACCTTTTCAAAATTTCATTTCGAAAGACTCCATGCTAGGAAACTAGTCGCATCAAAATCGAACGAATAGATTCAAAGTAAATCCATAATGAAGGGATCGTTGGTTAGGTAGGTCACTTGGGATCATTAATTGCAGAACTGGGATCATTAGTTGTGGTATTGAGATCCTTAGCTGTGGTACTACTGGGGGAATTAGTTGTGGGACAGGGGATCATGCATTTGTCGTGCCAACTTCCTCTACATTGTTTAAGGCCACGAACCAGATCCACAGATCGATTGTACTACACTACCTTCAAAACCGACGAGCTTAAGGATAATTGAAACTTACCAAACCTCTCCGAACTGCAGAGACTAAAACTTCATTGTTTAACAGGATGTGATCGGTGCGGACTAATCTGAGTAGGTCACCAACAATCTCTCGCAACTCGACATCACTAAGATCTCGTCTTTTGATTCCTTTCCTTGTAACACTGTCCCGGGTCGTAGTCAATAAGTTAGGTTCTAATAAACATAAAACTCACTTGTTGATAACCACAAAATGTGACTCAGATTGCTACAGACATATATCACATGCAGAAGTTTTTGATGACAAGTGGTGCATGTAAAGTACGGCTAACGATTGTATTTAATGACATCCAAATGCACAATCAACAGTAACTTACCTCTATCTTCAACTCGCCGAATCAATTGGTGTTCGCCCCATCTCAAAATTGATTGCAAGATATCTGCTTCGGATGCCTTTTCAAAATACAAACGTTTATTGATTACGAATGAACTTTGAATGATGAATGAACTCATGATTTAACTACTACACTTCACATCTAACTTTACGGGACAGTTACCTCTAAAAATATATACATTGCAGCCTGAATGTTACTGCTCACATAATTCAATACTTATGGGCTACAAATTCGGAGAAGTACCTTGGAGAATTTGTGGCTCCATAAGTTGAATTATGCGAGCACTTTTCACACACGGCTATCCTCAAGGTTTCGGTTGGGACGAGACAAAATACACCGCCACCGCTTACACCACTTACACCGCTTGGAAGACTTTCGGGTAACATTCGATACCTCAAACAAGGAGCATGTTTGTTTATCTTTAGGTTAGGTTAGCGTTAAACCCGAAAGTCTCAAAGCGGTGTAAGTTGTGTAGTGGTGTAAGCGGTGTATTTTGTCTCGACCCTTTCGGTTCTATCGATTTTAATGACAGCCTTTTAAATTGTGAATAGACGAGTTTCTTGAGGTCCAACGAATTTTCTACACGCTAGGCGGACCACCGAAATCACATGTAAATTGTACAGGTGGCAGACGAACTTAATATTTATGTTCCCAACACAAACCATTTTTGCTAAATTATGATTAGTAATTGCATTTCAAATCAAAATTATTTGTTCAAAAACAAAACAGAAATAAAATTTAAACTTCAAGAAACTCGTCTATTTGTGCAGAGTACTTAATTAGTACTTGGCTCTCAGTCTACTCTTCCAAAACGTAAAAGCTGTTCATTACGGATTCATAAATTAATTACCTGTAAAAAGTCTGATAGCAGAACTTCGTGTAAAACTGATTTGTCTAGTTCCAGAAAAGACGGCGATTGAGAAATGTTGTAGTACTCTTCGCGCAGAAACATTAAGGCTTGCCTCCTGACCCACTGAGAACCATGAGGTTGAGATGACCACCGTAGAACACTTGGAAGACTTTCGTAGCTCAATTGCTCTATTATAATGTCTTCGGACAGTTGGCACAGCTGGTCCAACTCAATAAAACGTCCTGAATGAATCCCAATAACTCAAGTTGTACATTAAATTAACAAAGGGGGAAAATAGCCATTTTTGCTAATAATGCGTTCAAGAGTTATCGTGCTAACAGACGGACGGACGTACTGACAGAATGTGTGATTCCATAAGCTTTCCTAGGGCGAGCTAAAACTATATTTGAGTGCTAAGCGCCTACGCAGCGGTAATATCACTAGGAAACTGGCGCTTGGAGTGAGTCACGCCTACGCTACCGTATTACTTACGAACCTCGCCTCGTCTTAAGTTCTGAGGGCTACTCAAGATGTCCAAAATACATGGAAATCGGCGTCTTGACCACATCTTTGAACATATGACGACGGTCATAATACGTTAACTCACACTGGAGGAGTTGCACAATCTATGACGATGTACTACCTTTGGCTTTTAACAGGATACGTCAAGAAGAAATAAATTGAAGCCTTTAAGATGTAAATAGTGAAGTTAAAAAAATGGTCGTACAGGAATCGAACCTGAGCACTTTCGATCTCATGTCTAATTGTGAACCAAGTCGCCCACCTGACCATATAGAATTATGGTCGTATTTTAACTTCACTATATGTAACGTTGTATATAACTATATATATTTTATATATAACTATATCTATATTTATAAATATAAATGTAGCTTCAATTTATTTCTTCTTAAAATCTGATGATGTATGAAAAGCAAGTACATTAATTAGAAAAGGATACGTTATGCAACTCCTCTAGAGTTCTCTTCTTGGTACCATAGGTGGTTGGCGCTGTAGTCGAGCACTCCGCTGTGCTTCTTGACCAGCAATAGTTTCCCATTTCCAATAGGCCACATTGAAAACCGGATACTATTGCAGGTCAAGAAGTACAGCGACTGAATTCCTAGAAACGCGGGGAGATTTTTATACTGAATAAAGTTCATGGCAATAACGTCAAATCAAATAAATCAAATCAAAGAAAAACAAATTGAGTATTTTGAGGATCCGGTAGTGGTTAACTAACCAATTTGGAAAAGTTCCATTGCTTCTTCGAAGCCGGCCGGGTTGAGCCGACCAGTGAATGTCAAGGATTCCACTTCAGTGAGCCCTGATCGAGAAGGGTCAATCAAACTTAGGTCGATACGATCCGTGTACATGCACTGAAGTATGACTCTGGCATACCGCTTCGGGATTACACTCTCATCCAATACGATCTTTCGATTTTGTTTCGAACTCGAACTGGAATTGGCAGCATGGTTCAAAGTTCTTCTTTGAATTAGCGACCTGCAGGGTAAAGTTAATCAGTAATTACTAAGTGAAACAATCGTGTATTTTAGAATTAAGCAGCTTATATGATAATATTTTTACAAATAACTTGAAAAAAAATACAATTAAGTTATAGGTTATATAAAGTAGATTGGGACACCTGGGAGTTGGTAGAGAATATGAACAGCTTTAAGCTTTGTAAATAAAGCTTATCAATACCATTTCAAGAGATTTTTTTTGTCGAGTTTTTATGCCTTTATTTGGCAAAATAGGTTGCCGGATTAGATTAGTTGGGCACCCGAAAAGAGGCCTGCATGTCCTTAAAGAATAACCAGCAATTAAAGTCGTTAACTAGTTCGACATGTGAAGTCACAATTGGGACACTAGTCGAGGTGATTAGTTTTTATATCTCCCGAATTTTTTTTTACATAATTCTTGATTTTGAATTAGAAAAGAATATCCGATTTATATTCATATTTTCTATTGGAATTCTAGTTCAAGAGTAAGAAATAGTCTTTTATTTAAAAAGATCTATTTCTTTGAAGGTAGCAGGAAACAAACGTACCTCATTTGCTCAGTAAAAGTTTAAACGTTCTAGAAGCCAACTGTTGTCGACATACATTTCGTAATTTTGTCTTTTTAGCTCAGAAGGCTATTGTTTCGGAATAGAAAAGTACAATATGAAAGTCGTTCAACTAACCATCATATTGTACCTGCGCGATAAGACTGATTATTGAAAAACGATCAGATTAAGGTGTTTAAAGTGAATATAAATAAACATTTAAAAAATATCACCAAATGGTTAAAATTAAAACGGTTAGTAAAGGTTTTACCTAAAAAAAGGCGACCGTGCTGCAAGAATGCACTTATGGCATGGGAATTGCTCATCTCCTAACACTAATGTGACATCAGAATATTTGCTTGTCTGCAACAGTTCCCGTAAATCCACCTGAAGAAAATAAATGCATTAAATATTAGATATTCCTTTATTCGCTTAAATAATTGGAAAGGCGGGATGGAAAGTATTTTAATTCCCTGATCCCATTTGAAGGGGCTAACCTAACCCTATAAACTGGTGTATATCTCGAAATGTAAAGTGGAGAGGTTTAGGTAGCGCCGTCAGTACTATACCACTAAATGATATAACTCTAGCATTAGTAATCTATAGATTTACCTCAAGATTTCTAGGGCGTCCGAACAAATCCAAATGGGGTATGAAGTCTCCTTGAGAGTTTCCACTATGGGTCCCGTTTTCTTTCGACGAATTTGAAGAATGTATATGAGTTTCTTCCGTGTAAAGAAATCGCAGAAAGGAAGAAAATGTAGGTATATCTATGGACTGACTATTAAATAAATGAGTATCTTCAATATTAACATTAGTAAGTTGCGACGAACTGTTATGAAGAAGGCTGCGAAAAAATTTCGATCGCTGCATTAGTATAGGTCGATGTGCTGGAAAGATGGCTTGGGCCAGTATCAAATTGACATCCGAGTTCCATTTGAAGTCCAGCAAATCTGCCAAGTCCGAACGGATGGATTGGGGCCGAGGCCGAGATGATTCACTCTGGATGTACAGCTCCTTTTCACACGCCAAGATCTCATATTCTTGAACTACAGTAAATGTAAACAGACATCATGAGGAATTCCTTTCTTCAATTTTATCCTCAACATCATTCATCATGCTCATACTCATGACTCATGAGATATTGCGACACTGAAAAGCCCCATTAAAAAATAACCTAAAGCGACGATATCACAAAAATTCCAAGATTGAATGACATCACGTAAAGATCTCCCTGGGTCGCTTGATCTTGAGTTTCGTCTCCGCCACCAAAACTTCCGCTTCCTTTCCCTGCAACAGTTAAATTATTTGAGATTCAATTTGATGAATTGAATTTTAAATGCTGTATATCCGGACAGGTGAAATGAAGGTCCCCGTAGGCTATATTTGGGGAATGGGGGCTTCTAATTTCTATTGTATTGGCGCTGAATAATACATATTTAAAACGCTCTATATGGAGTGGCCAGGTGGACGCATAAAAACCAAAATATACATGAAACAGTACAAAAAAGGGTTTTAATGGAATCAATTAAGCATAGGGAGGATCTAGCATAATATGCCCCTTGCTGGATAAAGTAGGATCGCATGGGAGTTTGGCTTATTTGGCCTCGTCTAGGTACTATTTTATGACTAATAAGAACATAAAATCACCGATTATAATTTATTCCAGCTGCAGACACCATAATGTTTGGATGGGATGAATGTGATGATGGACAACCACTTGACGAGGAGCAAGGAAATATTGTATTTGAACTAGAACCAAGAAATTCCTCATCTTTGTACGCAGCTAGTGTTGAACACGTTTTCGCACCACTTCCACCCCCACTTAAATCACTGACATTTCCTCCCATTTTTGCACTTTCACTATTGATTATTTACTTATCATAAATGTTAAAGTCAGTATATCTCTACAGACATTTTATGCAGGGGCATTGTCATTCATTTTCATTGCAGAACCACAGAAAATACAAACCCACAGAATGCACTATCCAGTATCCAACATCAGAAATAACATTTTGTGTCATACTTACCAATGAATCTTTGGTACAATCGTCAGTTACATTATATATATTTAAATTATATATCAAGATCTTTTTGTAGCTTTTTTCATTTGCTTTAACTCTTCAAGTCCAGTTGGTATGAAATTGGCTTGCCATTCCATTATTCCATATTTTCTATTTATGATTTAATACTTGTCTGTACCCGGTGAACACAAAACGTTTAACTGTGGTTAAAGGTCAATTATATTATTATTTTCTCAATGTTTTGCAGTTGTAGGGTAGAAGTATAAGTGGGAGTCGACTATAATTTCGCAGTTCAATACAAACGCCAGGAGATGATAGAGCTTGATAAAAATGTGTTCTTGTGGCCGTCAAGTAGGTCAACTAAGACACAGCACCGGGGTTACACCACTTACAATTGCCCTATAGTGTAGTGGAAGATTTAATAGGTCAAATAAATGCGACGATTAGGTAGTTCTCGATTGTATCAATATTCTCAATGAAATCGCCACCTTCCAGAGAATCACATGTGTCAGAGGTCAAACTCAAATGCGATGCAAACATCCTGCGAGCGACCTGAAAAAAACAAGTATTATTACGACAAATTGTACCTTTTTATTGTTGAAAATATTCAGCGTTTGCAAAAATAGTTGTGCAAAGGTCAGCATTATAGACCCGTTTTATACTCGTCAATCAAGGATTGTAGAAGTATAATGAAACATTTGTGAACTCAGCATTGTTATACCGGTTGTAATGTTGGTACCTTGTCATAATATTCGTAGCCCAGATTATGGGGATGCGTCAGTTAGGAACACAAATAAATATTAGACTTTATGACAAGGTAAGGTACCAACATTAGTTAACATTACACTCATTATGTATCCAAATGATAATGCTGAATTCATTGGTGGTGGTCACGTTGCTCTTTTGGAGACCATTTTGGAAATATGACTGCTAAAACCTGAAAATGGTCCATTCTAGAGGTCAATGGGAACACCGAGTTCCCAAATGGAGTCACGGCGATCATTAGGCCATAATGTCATTTGGGGGGGGGGTGGCACTCCTACCCGAAGACATAATAACTTTTGAACCAATTCAAGTATTTCACTCAAACTACACATACTACTAATATCTAAAGACAGCTGTTGACATACTATGAGGTCAATATGCAATAGTACACCACTACCTACTAAGCCATACTGCATTTACTATTGTAAATACTACACTTATATTATACTAGTGTTCCTACACGTCACTTAGCACTATTCAAAATACCACTAAACCACTATTACAATACTATGCTATTACTAAACACACGGTTCTCTGCAATTACAATAGTTTGACTACAGCTATTATTATTCCCTTTAATTTTATCTACATGCAAAACTGTCCAATGCCAACGGGTTTATTTGTTGCATTATGAAGATTGCCATTATTGTTTCGCCAGAGTTATTTTTTGCATTTTACGTCTTATTTAATTTGTGTAAGACGAGTCAACAATAAATTTTGCAAAATTTTTCTCATAATAAAACCATTAAATCATGCGCCTAAACGATTTTATTTGGCGATATGAGTCACTAATTCAAAATTGTATTTTGAATTTGTATTTTCAGGGGAGATATATTTAAAATACTTGTATTTTCAAGAACTCATCGAAGTATTTTGTATTGTAAGGATGGGAAATTAACGCTACAGATTTTCCAGGATAACATTATAAATGTCTTTTTATTAAAATGAGCTGCCGAGTTTTCGACGTCCAAAAGTCGTCTTCATCAGGAGAATCAGGGCTAATAGTTGGAGACTTGGAGATTAAAATTGAAGTCTAAGATGTTTATTTCTAAGATGTGTCTACGAAGTTTCTAATTTTCAATTTTAGATTTTCAACTATTAGTCTTGACGGCAGAAGACGAAAGACGACTTTGATCGTCGAAAGGTTGGAATTAATTTTAATAAAATATATTTATTATTTATAATGTTATCCTCGAGAATCTGTTAGGTTAATTTTCCAGTAACCCGAGGATGGAAAAGTCTAACTGATTATTCATATTTTAAGGCTGTTGTATTTTGAGTTAAGTTGAAAGTACTTTAAAAATACTTTACTATGTATTTTTACCCATATAGATATTCAAATGGTTGGGAGTTGGGGTTTCACTTACACATGTAACATTACGTAATAATTCACACATAAACAAATAAAATTCCAAATCAGATGTCAGTTGGTCTTGGTTTGGTTGTTGGTGAAGAGTGAAGATTATAGCTGGAACTACTATACCATAGTTTTGATAGTTTTTCCGATCTTTTATTACTATTACTTCACACACCATGGACTTGGCCACTCGTTCATGTTTATTGAATATTGTAACATTTAACTGTGCAATTATTGTTATTATTATTTTTTAAGTAACACTGAAATTTAATACTGCTAAAGATAATAGTTTACTCAGAAATCAGCCCGTTCAGTATCGAAGTAGTCTACTGAGGTGAATATGGATGCCAGAAAATCGCCCACTTAATTTTCATTTCGATTTCATCTCGAAGAATGATACCCACCCATAAACCTCCGCACACAATAAAGTGGTAATTTAAGTGTACCACTCAGGGCACTCGTAACCTAATCAGCATATATATAGTATAGTAATATAGTATAAGAGTATCTATATGGGACATACTGCATTCCCTCTGTGTTAAAAGAAATCACAAGCTTTGATTGGTAGGAGGTTTTGTCTGGGAAATGTTAAAATAATACACAGTATCATGGGCAAGATTATATGTAACGTTGCAACTCAGTCCTCAATTGCAAGAAAGGTATGCTAGTATCAAGCTGCTGATTACTTGCAATGTTGCAACCCTGTAACCTCCACCTGTCATATGGTTTCGCCAGACCGTTTGTAATATTGCAATGTCCGGCATAGAATTATAAATATTATATTTTATGGTCCAGAAATTGGGCGTGTAGGTTTTTGTGTAGGTGACTTTCATGGAGGTGAGATCGGGCTATTCAAAATTAAGTGAGCAATTTTGTGACATACATACTTGAATCAACTGCACTATAATACAGCTCCTAGACTCCTAGTGGTACTCGTATGGAGTTAGCATTTAGTAGGCAAGGAACATTGCAGAGTGCAGTAGCGTAGTAGCAGGATGCAGGACTAAGAAAATAGGGACTTTTTGTGGGGGCGGGGAACCGCAATAATCCAATAGACAACCCAGCAGTGAACAGAAGATAGTTAGCCGTCTCCGTCAGGCGTGCCTACGTCGTAAACAAAGAATGGACGTCTCCTATTTTTGCTGAATGTCATCAGGTGATTGTATTAGGGAGGGCAGAAGCAAGCAGGGGCAGGGAGAGAATGTAAACAAACATCAGATGTTAGGCACACCAACACACAAATTCAAGTTGCGCGCTCGCCCAGGAGTAGAGAGTTCCCGGTAATTTTCATTGTAAAGTTCCCGGTACTTTTGATAGGCCAAGAGGTGCTCAGGTGGTAGGAAGTGAAGTCCATAAGGAGATTACTAATAGTAACCCTTCTATCTGTTCAAGGAACGCAGAACTCCGGTAGATGGCTGTTCAGTGACAACCCAATGGAGTGTCAAGTGGAATGCCACAGAAGAAGCTAAGCTTTGCCATAATCTATTGTATTGTAAATATAATATTTGGAATTTATGGGCAAATAATATGTGTAATTGTGATAATTGCTTTATTGTTGAACACCAATAATAAAAAATTCAATTTTACATGAACTGGTTTCCAATATGGTTTTTTATGCAAATAATATGTGCTCGAATCAGAATGACATTACCAATAATATTATTGGTACTACTGTTGATTTCACCATTTGGTGCACCAGTCTCCTCGGAACCTGCAATTTTGCCTTTCGTTCATTGGCTAATTTATTTGAAATACACTCCTCTGATTGGTAATTAAAGGCAAAATTGGAGGTTACGAGGAGACAGGTGAACCAAATGGTGAAATCAACAGTAATGTAATTGTTTACTTTGTTGCCACGGGTGGGCAGGTATTTTCAATGAGCCCCATTGCATCCAGCGTGTAGTATGAGATATAAAAATAATAAATGTAATTTTTTTGGGAGAAATTATATTTCTCCTAGAGTTTTTGGCATAGAAATATAATATTGATCTCCACGGGCTTGTGGAATGTTCCCTCACAAAGTTACTATGAGTTATTGCTAACTTTCATCTCTATTTCGAAGATATAACTGTTTTTATGATAAATTTTGCTATATTTTCAAAAAACCAGTTATATCTCCAAAACCGAGATGAAAGTTGGCAATAACTCATCGTAACTTTGTGAGGGACTTCTGGAATTTTCCCCCATAATGCTATAGAGAGTTATTTCAAACTTTCATCTCTGTTTCGGAGATATAATAATTGTCTTTTTGATAAATTTTGCATGGTTTCGTCTTTTCCCATTTCCCACCCCATTTTGATGGGCACCTGGGAAAAGTGGGAAAAGTGGGAAATATGGG
>JAAAYG020028654.1:0-16092 GCA_009936455.2 Tomocerus minor
TGCGGAATATGTGGCTACAAATGTAGCCATGTTAATAAGTACAGTATAAATTGTATCTTAGGTTCTCTAGGGTTAAAAACGTTCAAAATATCTGCAAATTGAGCCATTGCAATATTATACTAGCTTTGTTGTATTATTGCCAATATTAATGGAAGATTATTTTTGATATTATTTTCCCTAAATGAGTAGAAAATTTGGAAGACGATAATTCATCTCCACAATCTTCAGGTTTAACTTCGGATACGAAGGAACCCAGTTGTACTGGAGGGACCATTTGTGCAAATAGTTGAGGATCAGTTTTTCAAAACCATAAAGTTCTCTTATGTTGATCAATTAAATTTAAACGCAACTGAAAAACATTATTCTGAAGATTGAGAAAGATCCGCTAACACCGAAGATTACGGGTGAGATATAAATTATAAAAGCATACATAACTTATTGCATGTTTTATAATTTGTGATAGCTCAAAAACTTAACTAAGCCGTCTAATCAGTGAATATTTAACTTTGAATATTGATTTCAATGAATTGAGAAATTAATCCACAAAATGTTTGCATATGCCCTCAAAATTTTCATTAATTTTGTAAAATGTTTTAAAATAATTTTGCAAAACAGACTTTATGAATGCAGAAAAGTAATTGAAGAAATATTCTGAAAATTTGAAGTAACGTGGCATAATATTTTGGAATTTTTGGTAGAATCTCTAAAGAAACATGAACATATTTCATAATGTTTATTTTCCGTTTCTATATAACGTTAAAATATCGGTGACACCTTGTTTTATAATATTTATTGAAAAATTAATATTGAGTAATGGACTCCTGCCTGCCATAGCTGCATGTATATTTTTTCTCCCATTTTTATTCAAAGCTTTCCTGTTTAGCATCCAATATTTCAATATATCCAAATATTTCAAAAATCCTTGTTAATGTTAATTTTACTTCTATTTTTAGTGAAAGCCAACGCTAATGGAAAGAAAATTGACATGCAAAGGGAACTACCACCTTTTAAACGTGATGGGTAATTTTGCTGGGTGCAGTTTTATAATTTTTAAGCATTGATTGGTTTATGATTTACTTATCTTTCTATGAGCCTGCGTTAGATTTAAACTGTTTTTCATTTTGGAAATCGACAGATATACTTTTAATAAAATAATGAATTTATTACATATTCTAGAAACGTAAAAATGCGGTGACAAATCCTTTGAATGTAACATTTGTGGGGAAGCTTTCTCGACCTCGGGTAACCTAACTACCCATAAAAGGACTCACACTGGTGAAAAGCCCTTCGAATGTGACATTTGTGGGAAAACGTTTTCTCAGTCCAGCAGTTTAAAATCGCATACAAAAACCCACACTGGAGAAAAACCATTTGAATGTGGCATTTGTGGGAAAACTTTCTCTCACTCGCATACATTAATTAATCATAAAAGGACTCATACCGGTGACAAATCCTTTGAATGTAACATTTGTGGGAAAGATTTCTATTCCTCATTTACGTTAGCCGTGCATAAAAGGACTCACACCGGCGAAAAACCATTTGAATGTGACATTTGTGGGAAAGCTTTCTCTGCCTCGTGTAACCTAACTAACCATAAAAGGACACACACCGGTGACAAACCATTTGAATGTAACATTTGTGGGAAAGCTTTCTCTACCTCGGGTACTTTAACTAACCATAAAAGGACTCACACTGGTGAAAAACCCTTCGAGTGTGAAATTTGTGGGAAAACATTTTCTCGGCCCGACAGTTTAAAAGCGCATACAAAAACCCACACTGGAGAAAAACCCTTCGAATGTGGCTTTTGTGGGAAAGCTTTCTCTGAATCGGGTCACTTAACTAAACACAAAAGGACTCACACTGGAGAAAAACCCTTTGAATGTGACATTTGTGGGAAATCTTTCTCTGAATCGAGTCACTTAATTAAACATAAAAGGACTCACACTGGCGAAAAACCTTTTGAATGTGACATTTGTGAGAAAACTTTCTCTCATTCCAGTACCTTAAGTTATCATAAAACAACTCACACTGGAGAAAAGCCGTTTGAATGCGACATTTGTGGAAAAACATTTTCTCGTTCCGGCTATTTAAATAGGCATACAAAAACACACACTGGAGAAAAACCATTTTAATGAGACATTTGTATGAAAACATTATAGTGCCCCGACTCTGTAAATAGGCATAAGAACCGCTTTTTTAGATATGCCACCTGTGGGATAACTACTGCAACAGTCTGGGAATTAAATAAAATTCACATTTGAAAAATAAACTTTTGGATGCAATTGTGACCAAACTTTTCCAATTTCATGAATTTAAATATGCCCATGCATGTTAATTTATTTTCATTTTTAGTCGTGGATCATCACCCTGAGCGTTTTCATAAACTCATTGCCATGCAGTTTGGTACTGCAACTCAGAATTAAGTATTAATTCTTAAATCAAACTCAGAATTAAGTAACTCAACTTCACATTGTAAATCACGTCCACCGACCTCTTCCATATTGTCGGCAAATTACTCACTAGGTACCTTATCAATCAGCAGTAAATTGTTCTCATTTATCCCATTTTCGACCTGAACAAACGAAGATAGCGCGGGGCTGGGTAATTGAAAAATCGAAACATGTTCTCGGTAGCCAGCCATTTAGTCGATGAAACTATACATACAGAAAATTACAGAAAATTTCTATAGTTAATTGGAAAAATTACCACATCTACGAAAATCTAGTTTACTAATTTCATTTTTGACATGATGTATACAATCACACTCTGCTTAGAATTAATTTGTTGCACTTGTACAAGACATTATAATTAATTTCGCGGAAAATGGAGGAGAAAATCCATAATAATCTAGTTTATCTGTTTACCATATAACAAACCTACCAACAATACTGGATTATCTCATTCAGTATGACTTGATTTCAATAACCGAAAAAAAGTTCATATTTTCTCACTATTTATGGTTTCTATTCTAAGTACCTGACGAATTGTTTTCAATTATTTCGAAATAGGAAGTTGAAATGACCAATCATGAAAAGAACTCGAGACTTTTGTCTATCCTGGAAAAAAAGGACTCGGATCGAGTCGGTAATTCATTCTTAGAAATATTGCAAAAAACGAATACCTAACCAACATTGACATTGTGTGGACGAAATTCAAGAAATCCGGATTTCAAGTCAAATAAGAAATACTCTGCTACATCCTAAAATCAAATCCAAATGGTAGCCAGATGAAAAACCGCTGATTAAATTTTTACATAAAAAAAAATCGGATTCATATTGTCAGTTGAACAATTACATAAGCGAATTTTAAACGACGAAAACCGAATGGTCATCCTTTGTGAATCTGCAGATGCCGCCAAATATTCCGGAATGGGTGGAGTAGGCAAAACACTAACATCCAAATGCTACGCACATTATTATCAAAATAAATATGGCCACATTTTATGGATAGATTGTGGCGAAAATTCACTCCTAAAATCTGTCCAACATTTGCCACTGGATTTGGAAATCAAAAATTGGGAGTTTAGCGAAGACGAGGAATTCGCTAGAAAATGTTTTCGAATATTGTCGGACTTTCAATGTTTGTGGATTTACGATAACGCGGAAAGTTATCATGGTGATGATGGGATTTTTAAATTCTTCCTAAAGCTAAAGAGAACTTTTTTTGTTTGATTACATCAAGAAACAGAGAGGGGCATTCAAAGTGTCGGTCACTGAAGGATTTCCGATTCGCAACTTGAAATCTTTAATGTAGGAAAGTGTGGAATTTCTAAATTCCAATATGGTTGACAAAATAATTCGGGACAAAAAAACAATTGTGTCAGCTGATAGGGAATCTTCATTTGGCTCTTCAGTTATCCATAGCTGCCCTGAATACTCGCAAAATTATAACAAAAATACATTGAAAAAACGACTGCTGAAGATTATGCAATCATTTTGGAAGGGAAATTCGATGATTATGAAAAAACCATTAACAAAAATATAAAAATATCCTTAGATTTGATTCTAGAAGATAAAAAGAATGGAAAATCAGCAATTGACATTTTGATGGTCTTCGGCTACATTCGACCAGACAACGTACAATCAAAATTATTCACGAGAATATTAAAATCAAAGGTAGAAGTTGTAAAGGAAGCAGTTGATATTCTGGAGAAGTATTCTTTAGTCAGCAGAACTGGACTTCAGAATTTCTTTATGACGACGGGGTAATAAACAGAATTTTAAGACGGGACAAAACAAAAGTTGAGATGGATGTGTTAAGCATTCACCGACTTTTGCAACAAGTAATCCGCCACAACGGAAAGCAAAAAGAAAGAGATACATTAAAGAAGATCCTCGGCTGCGAGGGATTCATCGACTACAAGCTAATCCCTTTTACAAAATATGCCGATGAAAAACTGCAGAAAGAGTTCCCGAAAGTCAAAGTTACTCGATCAAGAGCAGCTACAGAAATTGATAAAAGAAAAAAGATTTGAAGATGCTATTGAATTAGCCAAATTCATCGATCAAGAATTGAATACCAAGACAACAAAGTTCAACTATTGCGTTTGTCTACAGAAAAATGGTCAGTTGGACGAATGTGGCATGACTCTAGAAAAACTGATAGCTGGAACGGAAAAGAAAATTGAGTTAACACAACTAGCGGAAGTTTTTAAGAAATGGAAATTTTAGTTTCATATGGAACGATGGATAAGGCAACAGAAATGAATGTTTCAGATATTCTGTTCGATGTTTATATGAGACTGCAAAAGTACGAACAAGCAGTGGAAATTATAAATCAAAGTGGCAACACCCAACCAATAGAGCGAATATTGTCGAAAACAGTAGACGAGAAAAGATACGAAGAGGCCCTGGAAATGGCCAGATACATGGACGGACAATTGGACGCAAGAACAACAAAGTTTAATTTTGCGATTTGTCTGCAAATGAGTGGACAGATAGAGGACTGTCTCAAGATTCTAGAAAATTTATTCAGAAGATCAAACAAGGCAAGAGAGAATGAACTAACTCGGTTAGTGGAAGCGTTGATTAAATATTCTCATGAAAGTCGAGACTGAATCTGACCACCCAAGAATTTACACGACTGGAGAACCAACTGAAATGGATGTCGGGAGTCTTCTGTTCTGTTGCTATCTCCGTTGCGGAAATTATCAACAGGCATTGAGCATATCAAAACAGATTGTAACTAGTGTTGTCCAATTGATGCAACTTCTATCAGTAACTCAAATGTCAACTTATAATTTGAAAATAGATAAACATGAAATGGATTTAAAATTCGATGTAGAAAAAGGGAAATGGATTTGAGTTTTTGTTCTTTGTGGTTGCGTTCTTTTGGTCGACTCTCTCCTGAGGATTTGACTTTATGTGATGTCTCATTCTTTCGTGATGGGCAACAGTTGGACCAAGTAAAGATGAATGAGTTCGTCGACTTGTCCAACATCAAAAGATTAACAATTAAATATTATGCTCATAAGAATAACGTGAGTATCGATTTGGATGGAGATGTCGCTGTCGATTATCTACAATTAAATAATGTGAGAGTGTTGAGCTGGGGTAATGGTAGATGGATTATAAAGGAATTATTTTTATTTATTATTCCATTTGAGAAGACAAATATCAAAAAGTACAACAAATGACTCTTCGCCTTTCTTCGTTGGACGTTTCTTGCCTACCACAAACAATTCAAAAATTAGAACTATCTCTAATGAGAGAAGTGTTTGCCAGTGGAGAAGTGGAATTGCCCAACTTGAAATACTTGACGTTGTCATCTTTGAATGACGTTGATTCCTTGTTCCATTTTCCCTCAGTCCCACTTACTCACATACATTTCAAAAGTATTAATTAAAGGGAATGTGGATGTTCTGCAACCAACCGTTACTCACCTTAAAGTAACTAACGAGCATTATTATATCACTACTCGCATTGTGGTGGAATTAGGAAAATTTGCACACTCATTCTCGACAACTTGAAGTCTTTTAAAGAAATAGAGGAATGTTTGAATCATTTACACACAGAAAATCTTCTCATTCATTCTTATTATAATAGAATTGAAGTAAAAGAGTTGATGCAAATGAGGACGAAGCAAATAAAAACTGTCATCGTTGGAGTTATTAATTGGGATGAAGAAGATTTCGTGACGTATTCCAATCGGTTGGATAGAAAAGCAGATTATTATTTTCTGCAGGGAGGGAGGGGCATGGGAATGCAGGAACAAGAATTCACAAACTATTTAGATTCATTCCTCACACCATTTAGATAATACGTTTTACGTAAAAAGTTTGGAAATGTCAATTTACACAGTTAGTTTGCGTTTTTGGTTAAGATCGATTTTTTAATTCTATGGCTGTTCTAGCCATAGAAATGAAAACTTCTACCAGGACTAAATATACATTTTTAATAATTATCTTAAACATTTGTCCCATCCTATTTAAAATACATCAATATTATTGTTTGCACTTTTCCTATACCCTTCTATGTAGCATTGTAGTGTAATATGTGTGTGTGTAAATGTACGCGCAAACGCAAAGAACAATTTTTCTAGGTTGTAATTGTCAGAACGTTTTGGTTTATGACTACAACGTATTGTGTGTAAAATGTAGTGAATTTCGGCTGAAGCAGCCAGTAGCCTCGGTTTGAGCGTAAGTGTAACACGTCTCCAGATCGAGCTCTCTTTTTTCCAGTGTACTTTGCGTGTGTGCCTAGTCTTTAATTGTAGAAATTCTAGATTAGGATAATTGGTGAATACGAATCAATTAATAAATTCACCAGTTAATAGGTTACCTGTTTTGCTGAAGTGTAAGTTATTTTATTCTGTGGGACAAGTAGAATTGCATAATTAACTTCAACCAAAAGGGAGTAGGTAACTGTTGACGGTGAGCACATGCATTGACATTATTGTGGCTAGTTTTGGTTTAGATACTGTATCTAATTGAGGAAGCTAGAAACAGTGACCTAAAATTACGGTTTGGATTTACGCCCCAGACTAGGAGTTACGATAACGATTAAGCCTACAGTAACCCATAGAACGCCAAATCCCTTCAATTATTAATTGTAAAGCTCAATTTTAACTATTTCTAACTAACAACTAAAGGCACTAACAAGTAACTGGATAATTTTGTAAACGGGTGATTAAGATGATAATTTAATGAGAATGAATTACAATTTATTGTGTGTGCGCTATATATGTACATTGCACTTAATTTGTTTTAGACTTATAAATATTACTGTCATTAAATGCAATCAATGGCATTACGTCAATAACTGCAAAAACACTTTTGTCTGTAAACAAAGCAACAGCATCTCTGTCTGGATTTGGAATAGGTGCATTGAAAAGAAATTTGAAATGTGCCAAAGTGCCCCATCTGATATCATTTTGCGCGGTTTATAAATACTTGAAGTTTGACAAAAATTGTTATTACTACAAAATAGTCCTTAATTACAAATTAAGGCATTGTCTATTCAACTAAAAAGGATCAATTTTATAAAATGGTAACGGGTAAAAAAGTCGTGAATTGTTTTTTGTGCCTTGAAGTGTGTCCAGCAAAAGAAGCAAAATGTGAAGAATCAGTTTTAAATACCTATTTGCAGGGTAAACAGAAAATAGAACACATATTTATTTACTACAAATACATTAATTTCCTATATATTTATTTGTCAATACATTATTGACGATGTAATTAAATTATACGTAATGACATCCTGCCTATAGTGGCAGCAGTGACTACGCAATCTAACATTCACAACCAATCAGCATTTACAAATTACACGTTTACTGAAAAATCTTACATTGTCAATTGACAGATAAAAGCATTGTCATAACTAAATGCATGTGTAACAACAGGTGATGCCCAGGGACATGAAGATAATGCGTTGAAGAAACAACTGTAGGTGATATTCTTGTTGAGAAAAATACTGGAAATCCCTCAAGAAATCTGCTGTACATTTTTAAAATACTATGGAGATCCTAATTCTTGGATTAATTGCTGCCCCTCGTGTTGGATTTTAGTGCAAAACAGCAGAGGCATTTTCGACCAGATGTTGATGTTGCAGAAAGAGTTCAAGTCATTACAAAATCAAATGAAAACAGAGATAAATCATGCAGTGGCCTCTCAAGAAAAGGCTGACAAAGTCACAGCAGGAGTGAGAGAAACCATTAGGTCATTTTTATTAGACCAAGGTTAGTTAGTGATGGGCACATTTAGTACATTAAAAACGTTCAAAATTTCTGCAATTTGAGCCATTGCAATATTATATTTGCTTTACTGCATTATTGCCAATATTAATAAAAGACTATTTTTAATATTATTTTCCCTAAAAAAGCAGAAAATTTGGAAGATGATAATTTATCTCCACAATCGTCAGGTTTAACTTCAGATACGAAGGAATCCAGTAGTACTATAGAGACAAGTTGTGCAATAGTTGAGAATCAGTTTTTCAAAAACATGAAGCAATCTTATGTTGGTCAATTGGATTTAAACACAACTGAAAAACATAATTCTGGAGAGAAAGATCCAGCAACGCCGGAGAATATTGGTGAGATATAAATGATAAAAGCATAAGTAAATTATAGCATGCTTTACAATTTGGGATTGCTCAAAAACTTAAATAAGCCGCGCGACAATCAGTGAATATTGAGAAATTGAGAAAATTTATCCACAAAATGTTTGCATATGCCCCCAAAATTTTCATTCATTTTGTAAAATGTTTTAAAATGATTTTGCAAAGCAGAATTTATGAATCCAGAAAAGTAATTGAAGAAAATTTGTTTATTTTGAGGAATTTTTTTGAAGTATCCTGGCAAAAGATTTAATTTTGGAATTATTGGTAGAATCTCTCAAGAAACATTATACTACTCAATTTTTATTTTCCGTTACTATATATATCGTTAAAATATCTGTAGCAGCCTGTTTCAAAATATTTATTGAGAAATTAATTTTGAGCAATGGACAATGTTTAACATCCAACATTTTTTCAAAATCATTGTTGATGTTAATTTTTTATTTTCAGTGGAAGTTAACGCTAATGGAAATAAAATTGACATGCAAAGAGAACTACCACGTTTTAGACCTGCAAGGTAATTTTGATGCCTGTTCCTTTTAGGATTTTTACGTATTGGTTAGTTTATGATTTACTTTTCTTTTTAAGCGTCTTAATTACGTTACGTTACTACGTTAGATTTTAATTTTCTCTCATTTTGGAAATGGACAAATATCTTTTTTATACCACGATGAATTTATTCCATTATCCAGAAACGTAAAAATGCAGCCAAAGTCAAAAATTATTATTCACCAAGAAGCTAATTTAAGTGTGAAAATCAATGCATCCCCCTGTAATTTCCATAAAAGTAGTCAAGAGACAGGAGGGCACAGTTTGTCCGGTCCACTAACGTTGAAAGAAACAGATCAAATTATTGAAATCGTTCCTAGGGAAAATAAGAAGAATATAAATGATCTTCAGCGAGCCTTACGTGTTAAATATTACAAGAAAAGAAGTATTGTAAATCGACACGAAATCGTCCAAACTGGAGAAAAGCAGTTAGAATGTTAAATTTGTGGGAAATGCTTCACGACTTCACATCATTTAATTGTCCATCAAAGAATTCACACTGGTGAAAAACCCTTCGAATGCGATATTTGTGGGAAAACTTTCTCTCGCTCGAGTACGTTAATGAACCACAAAAGAAATCACACTGGAAAAAAGCCTTTGAATGTGAAATTTGTGGGAAGACGTTTTCTCAGTCCTACAGTTTAAAAGTGCACACAAAAACCCACACTGGAGAAAAAACCTTCGAATGTGACATTTGTAGAAAAACGTTTTCTCAGTCCTACAGTTTAAAAGTGCACACAAAAACCCACACTGGAGAAAAAACCTTCGAATGTGACATTTGTGGGAAAACGTTTTCTCAGTCCAGCAGTTTAAAAGCGCATACAAAAACTCACTGGAGAAAAACCCTTCGAATGTGGCATTTGTGGGAAAGCTTTCTCTTTCTCACGTACGTTAGCTGTGCATAAAAGGACTCACACCGGCGAAAAACCTTTCGAATGTGACATTTGTGGGAAAGCTTTCTCTACCCCGGGTAACCTAACTAACCATAAAAGGACTCACACTGGTGAAAAACCCTTCGAATATGACATTTGTGGGAAAACGTTTTCTCAGTCCGGCAGTTTAAAATCGCATACAAAAACCAACACTGGAGAAAAGCCATTCGAATGCGACATTTGTGGGAAACCTTTCTCTGAAATGGACCATTTAACTCAACATAAAAGGACTCACACTGATGGAAAATCGTTTAAATGTGACATCTGTGGGAAGGCTTTCTCTCGCTCGGCTACGTTAATTAACCATAAAAGAATTCACACTGGCGAAAAACCCTTTGATTGTGACATTTGTGGGAAAATATTTTCTCGCTCCGACTGTTTAAATCAGCATATAAAAACCCACACTGGCGAAAAATCCTTTGAATGTGACATCTGTGGGAAAGCTTTCTCTCGCTCATCTGCATTAACTAAACATAAAAGAACTCACACTGGCGAAAAACCCTTCGAATGTGACATTTGTGGCAAAGCTTTTTCTGGATTGGGTACGTTAATTAAGCATAAAAGGACTCACACCGGCGAAAAACCCTTCGATTGTGACATTTGTGGGAAAGAGTTCCCTCATTCAAGTACGTTAGTTAATCATAAAAGGACTCACACGGGAGAAAAACCCTTTGATTGTGACATTTGTGGGAAAATATTTTCTCGCTCCTACTGTTTAAATCAGCATATAAAAACCCACACTGGCGAAAAACCCTTTGAATGTGACATCTGTGGGAAAGCTTTCTCTCGCTCATCTGCATTAACTAAGCATAAAAGAACTCACACTGGCGAAAAACCCTTCGAATGTGACATTTGTGGCAAAGCTTTTTCTGGATTGGGTACGTTAATTAAGCATAAAAGGACTCACACAGGCGAAAAACCCTTCGATTGTGACATTTGTGGGAAAGTGTTCCCTCATTCAAGTACGTTAGTTAATCATAAAAGGACTCACACGGGAGAAAAACCTTTCGAATGTGACATTTGTGGGAAATCTTTCTCTGAATCGGGCAACTTAATTAAACATAATAGGACTCACACTGGAGAAAAACCATTCCAATGTGTCATTTGTGGGAAATCTTTCTCTGAATCGGGCACGTTAACTAAACATAAAAGGACTCACACTGGCGAAAAACCTTTTGAATGTGACATTTGTGGAAAATCTTTCTCTGAATCAGGCCCCTTAACTAAACATAATAGGACTCACACTGGAGAAACACCATTCGAATGTGACATTTGTGTGAAATCTTTCGCTCGTTCGAATACATTAGTTAATCATAAAAGGACTCACACTGGAGAAAAACCATTCGGATGTGACATTTGTGGAAAAGCTTTCTCTCGCTCAGGGAAGTTAATGAAACATAAAAGAACCTGCGCCAGAGAAAAGCCATTCGAATGTGAAATTTGTGGGAAATCTTTCTCTGAATCCGGCACGTTAACTAAACATAAAAGGACTCACACTGGTGAAAAATCTTTTGAATGTGACATTTGTGATAAAGCTTTCTCTCGCTCGAATATTTTAGTTAATCATATAAGGACTCACACTGGAGAAAAACCCTTTGAATGTGACATTTGTGGGAAATCTTTCGCCCTTTCGAATGCATTAGTTAATCATAAAAGGATTCACACTGGAGAAAAACCTTTCAAATGCGACATTTGTGGAAAAGCTTTCTCTCGCTCGAATATTTTAGTTAATCATAAAAGGACTCACACTGGAGAAAAACCCTTTGAATGTGACATTTGTGGGAAAGCTTTCTCTAACTCGGCTTACCTAATTCTACAT
Organism: Tomocerus minor; assembly: GCA_009936455.2. Lineage (NCBI taxonomy): Eukaryota > Metazoa > Arthropoda > Collembola > Entomobryomorpha > Tomoceridae > Tomocerus > Tomocerus minor. The sequence goes on from JAAAYG020028654.1 coordinate 11,856, forward strand.
AAAAGGATTCACACTGGTGAAAAACCCTTTGAATGTGACATTTGTGGGATAGCTTTCTCTCGCTCCGATTGTTTAAGTAAGCATGCAAAAACCCACACTGGAGAAATACCGTTTGACTGTGACACTTATTCGCGGGATAATAACTGAAAGCCTGTAAATTAAATGCATATAAGAAAACTCATATTGGAAAGAAAACATTTTGGGATGTGCCACTTTGGCAAAACTATTAGCTCCTCCCATTTTGTGGCAGTTAGCCGGGGTGGCAGTTAGCCGGGTGGCAGTTAGCCAGGGTGGCAGTTAGCCGAGGTGTCAGTCTGCCGGGTGGCAGTATGGACCGGTTGGATCATTACGTAAAACAAATATTAATAATGAAGCAAATGTAATTAACGTGTTAAATTAAAGTTATACAAATTAAATTAAATTAAACATAATAAATATAATTGTGCTAAAACGTAATTTTTTATTCTGATAAATTATTTTTTTGCACAACTACCGTAAAATGCATACACAACACTCTACAGTATTGACACAAAATTGACTGTCAGTTTTGTGCGGGTACGTAATGGAATGTACAGTAGGTAATGTAGTATATTTCTAATGGGAGCGAGCTCTGGTAATTTGCATTGTAGATCTATTTGTTAGCATAATGTTATTTTTGTTCTCTGGAAATTCTGAAGTTTCTATTGCTAAAGTTTTGTGAACGCCTAAAAATAGATCGTTCATGCAAGTTATTGTCATTTATTTTAATGGCCGTAGTATGTAAACGATTGTTTTTTTCGTGTTCTACTTATTGCAGAGCGATTCCTATTTTAAATGTGATGGGTGTATAAATAGCATCGTAAACTTGAGATTTACGAACAGATCGATGTTGGTTAGTGACGCGTGCTTTCAGGAAAGCATTTTACAATGTACTCTCAAGTTTTCAAGTTCAACTGTTCACTTTTACTTAGCTCACTTTTAATACTTAAAGTTGTGTGCTTAGAATTTGACTCAAAAGTGGTAAAACTAGATCATTATAACTTAGAAAACGAAGAGCAACATTACTTAAATGAATACAAACAGTTTGAGACAGACTTGGAAACGGGTTTGTTCCATTCTACATCTCATTCCAATGGAACAAATGGTCGAAGCAAGCGTTTTGTGATACTGAATACAAAAACACATTTTGACGTAGCGCTGCTACTTGGGATTCCTATGACTGCAGTTTTACCCGTTATGTCAAACAAGTTCAATATACGAAGACGGAGAAATGCTGATAGTGAAGATATGTTTGAAGATCACCCTGTTGTGCAACCACATTTAGACAAAGTTGAATCATATTTTAATTTGGTTAATGTAAGTCAACACATTATCTATAAACTCTTATTTTTTATTATTATCATTCATAGTATTCGTACTGGAAACGTTATGATTATTTATGTGCAGATTCCTGATCGAGCTTGTCAAATGCGCGCTGTGTGTGAATTTTCTTCTGATCCGGAAGCTTATTACCCGATTTCAGATCTCGTCCTAACCCGAATTAGAAATCCCACACTGCATGCAACGGTAGCTGAAGATGATGATTTCTCGTCCCCGTATCCTGCTTTGACCGGGAAATACTCTATGGAGAAGAACGTGAGTGAAGTCAAACAAAGTGATCTTCCAGCTTCCTCTACCACTGATTCAAAGCCATTGAAATCTCGAAGTCTTTTTGCAGCTTATAATAAAGCTGCAGATTATGGTCAAGCTTATGGCGAAAAGAGTTGCTCACAAATGTTCAGAAAGAAATGCAAATACTCAATGAAACAACTTTTAAATATACCAGTACTTCAGTATTGGAATATGTTATCCACGTTGCTGAAAATGTCACTAAAAGATGCACCATTATAATGTGCTTTTAATATTTTGATATTGACATTCATTTTAGTTTACTATTTTTTTTAAATTTCTGAGTGTAATTTATGTTTGCATCCTTACAATTTACCTATGGTTGTATGTTTTTGTTAATTACTATGTTAAGTATGAACCATGTATTTATTCGTAAATTAGCATTTTGTATAATATTTAGCTCACAAATAGTAACTATGTTAATGACATTGGCTGTTGTTTGGCTAAAGTAAAGTATTGCACAGAATTGATGGATACATTTTGACTGAACAAAGAAATGAAAATTGATTGGATATCACTACATCGTATTTAGTTATATTATATTCATGGGAAGATAATACACCACACCGATTGACCGAACCTGACCAAAGAGACCTTTTCTATTGTACTCAATAGAAAGTCTGCACTGTCCAAAGACTAAAGGACCGCACGGTGACCAATGTGCTTTATTAAAATTAAATGAAATTTCTTAGAATTTAGTCAAAATAAATCGAAATATATCAGTAAAGAAAAGCAATGGGTCCATTAGAGGGGGGTGGGAATTTACTCAGTACTCAGGTTTTTTGACTGGAAAATTATCTATATAATATAATTTATAGCCCTTCCGGAACTCTATTTCGAAAATATTCATCTCAAAATGGGTTACTCGGCATTGGACGCATAAATGGATCTGTTTGTAACACAAACCCAGTGAAGCAGATATTAAAATACTAACCAAACATACTCCCAATACATTACCTAGATATTTGCCCTTGAATAATTAACATAATTTTATGTAGCACTAGCGTGCACAGTGAATTATTTAGTAGTCGAGCCCAGCAAAGTCATTCGAACAAGTTGCTGCACACATTATGGGAGCTGTCTTAGTTTGGAAGTTATTTCCTGACTTCACGGATACTATAAGAAATGTAAGCTTATTCCCTTACAGATTTAATCCTTTCTTTCATGACTTTATCAATGCATTACGATGCCAATTTTCTTGTTTGGTATGCACTTATAAAATACAATTATTTTTTGGTTTTAAAGAAAAGTAGAAAAAATTGCTTTCATTAACGTGTGCTACAAATTAGTTTCACACGAAAGCTATAGTTCTCACTTCCGAAATAATTCCCCTCTAAGCCTATTTTTCTAACCTTGTTTCTGCATTTGGCTATCATCTGTATATATTCTGTAATGTAAAATTTACTTGTACATAGAAATTGCATTTATTTCAAAAAAAGGGGGGACAATTTAAATTGGTTTCATATCATCTTTATAGTCACTATTACGATCAGTAATTGTATGTAAAAATTCATCTTGTATGAGTTGAACTGATTGGGACTTAAATAAATTTGAATACAATACAATACAATACAATTGTAGATAGAATTATTGGAAAGTGAAATGTAAGGATTTTATGAACAATTGTATATCGAATACTTAAATTGAATCACGAAAGTAGGCTTTCGATCTATTAGATATAAAACCAACGCCAAGACGTAACAGAAAGTTCTTCCTAGTGAAAGGTAACTGTAAACAACTTTGTATACAGCACAACTCTATTCAATTAGATTTAAAAATTGAGTTGGAAGAAGTCAATATTTGCGATGACGATATTTTGTTTATAAATAAACCTTTGTTTAGTTAGTTAGTTTTTATGTTAGTTAGTTATTATTGAAATCACAAGCATGGGCGTAGTCAGGGGGGGCATTGGGGCTTAAGCCACCCCCAAATTTTCTGAAAACACACTAGATATCATCGATAATTTTCTCAAATGAAAATTGATATGTAGCATATCATAAATATATATATACCTATATATATATGTGTATGATAATGACATGCCCCCCAAATGAATTTCTTGGCTACGCCACTGATCACAAGTACCAGTCAGTTTTCACACATATGCACGCAGTTTTCAGGAATTAAATTACCTGTCAAAAATGTTTGCGTACAAAAAACCTTTGAAAACGTTCAAAAGGCATATAAAAATGAACAATCAATGAGAATTTATTTGAAAAAAAATTGGGGGGAGGGTCTACCCCCCTTTGGGGCTATCTTTGCCCCTGTAAGAGGTAGCCGTCCGAAACTCATAAAAAACGTTCTTTATCTCCGATCTGATGTAATCCGCTCCGATGTTAAGTTGTTTCGGCTTAAAATGCACGCCCAACAAAGTGCCATATTTTCTAAAATCGGCTTGATTGCGCCAAAATGCCAAAGCATATGTGCTATATGATATGCAGACTATGCTTTAAAAAATTAAGCTGGGCAAAACCCGTGCGCCAATTCGAGATATAGACTTTTAAATGAGGGTTCAAAACGCAAAAAAATGGACTTCAAAGTTCAATATTTCAGAAAGTAGTAGACATTTTTGAACGAAACTTTCCAGTTG